>PVJA010003279.1:27219-97129 GCA_004027025.1 Myocastor coypus
AAAAAAAAAAAAAAAAAAAAAAAAAAAAAAAAAAAAAAAAAAAAAAAAAAAAAAAAAAAAAAAAAAAAAAACCCAGAAGCTTATGTCAGTCTGAAGAGTTGGAAATTTTTTACTGTTTCATGGATCAAAGTACAAAACACAAACAGAAACTAGAAAAAATGAATGTTAAACAACTGTAGAATAAAGAGAAAGTGATACCTAGAGGAAATTTTTTACCTAAAATAATACAGAAACAGAAGAAACATTAAGAATTAAGAAGCAAAACAAGATGAAAGTAAACCCAAAGAAAATTAAAAATAAAAGAAGTTATGAAATAGAAAACCAAAACAAGGTAGACTTGTTTAGCTGAGAGCTAGTCCTTTAAAAATCAAGCTCTTAAAACTGACACAATTCTGGCAGTATCAGTCAAGAAAAAAAAAAAAAAAAAAAACCTAAAGCAAGTGATCTTAGGAATAAAATGTGGATGTATGTGTAGATAGTGCAAAAAATAACAGGACATATGGGGAGTTTTATGCCAATGAGCATTAAAAGCTTCAAAGCAATGGATAAGTTACTAAAGAAATACAAACCACAAAAGCCAGATCATGAAGAAATGCAGGAAAGGGTAATTCCATAAAAATGGAAGAAATTGAATTAACAGATAAATAGCTTTCCAAAATGAAAACCTCAGGCCTCCTAAGCAGCTTCATAGAAAAGTTCCTTCCAACATTCAGAGTACAGATTATTATAATCACATTCAAATTCTTTCAGATGGCAAAAGAGGATGCTCCTGAGTGAATTGAAGGGGGCTAATATGCCTGGGACATCAAAATAAATAAGACTAGCACAGAAATGGAATCTCAAAACAGCTCTCTCTAGACATAATAATGTAAAGATTCTAAGCAAAACATTAGCATCGAGATCTAGCAGCACAAACAACATAGTGTCTGATGACTAAGTTGGATTTTCCCAGACATGCAAAGATGATTCAGGCTTAGAAACTCTACATAATTTATGATATTAATAGATTAGAGGAGGAAGTAATATGACTAATTCAATAGATGCAGAAAATGTATTTAATAAAACTTGCCTAGTATTTTCATAGTTCAATAAAAGAGAAAGCAGGTAAAATGTTTTTAAGTAGAGGACAGCTATTACATCATATATATATACATGCATATATAGTATGGACTTATATACATACACATTTATGCTTACACAATGTCGCATATGATTTATAGATTTATGTTATACTTTGTAATATTTACATATAATACCTATTTGTATACAATACATATATAATAGCTATACCTGTGTGATGTATATTTTATATAATTTTTATATGTAAAAGAATTGCACAGGCGTGGTGGCTCATGCCTGTGATCCCAGCACTCGGGAGGCTGAGGCAGGAGGATTGATGCGAGTTCGAGACCAGCCTGGGCTACAAAAGTGAGCTCAAGGCCAGCCTCAACTGCATAGCGAGACCCTGTCTCAAAAAAAAGACAAAAAAAAAAAAAAAAAAAAAAAAAAAAAAAAAAAAAAAAAAAAAAAAGAATTGCATAGTGATCAAATATTAAAAATTTCAAAACCACACCAGAAATACCAACCCTGGTCACTACAGTGGGGAAGGACATGAAAGAAACCTAGAGAATGTAATATGACAAGGTAAGAAAAGAAGAAAGGATTAGGAAGAGTAAAGCCTGTATATTATTGAGCAACTTTTTGAAAAACCCAAAAGAATTTCTTTTTTTTTTTTAATTTTTTTTTTCTTATTTCAGAACTTTTGTTTGTTTATTTATTTATTTATTTATTATAGCTGGCTCAGCCTGCCCTGCGGGCAGGTCTGGCGCAACATGTGGTATCAGGGATCGAACCACGGTCCCAGCAGCCGCCCAAGGTTTCCTAAGCAGGCGCTTTAGACCACTGAACCATCCTGCCGGGCCCCCCCAAAAGAATTTCTACAGAAATTGTGTGAGTGAATTTTAGTAAGTTTCTGGGTACAAAATCAATATGGATTATAAATTTAAAAAACATATGTCTACATATGAAAATTTTTGTATTGTGCAGTACAGTAAAAAAGTTAAAGTACTGTACTGGGGAATGAATCCATCAAAATGAACTCATGGGGTCAATTATTAAATGAGTCCTACATAAATTAATGGAGATACTACACTTATAGCTAGAAAAGCTCAGTAATAGAATTATGTCAATTCCATCTACTTGATTTGGAGACTATATAATTTCAATAAAAATCTAATAAGCTGTCTTATGAAATTTATCAGGACAATTTAAAAATACATAGTGAATACAAGGAGTCAAGAACTACCAAAATACTCCTGAAGGCACACAAGCTGGGTAGAGTAGGGTGCTAAAGAGGGACAATAAAATTAGAGAATAACATTAGAAAATCCAGAAAGAGCCATAATTACATTTGAAAAAGATTTGTAATAGAGCAGGCAAGGCAAACCAGTAAGGAAAGGACAGAAATATTTATGGTATGATCTGGGAACAATTAGATATCCATATAAGAACAATTAATGAAATTATCTGTCTCACACTCTTTGCAAATGTTAAGTACAAGTATAGACAAGAACCATCCTACAACTTTTAAGGGATATCTTGTAAAACTAAACTTATGCCTGGGCTTTAGGCTGTATTTCTTAAAAAGTATGCAAAGAGTGGAAAGTGTAAGAAAAAATTGATAAATGGAATTGCATTAAAACAAAGACCTTTGTTCTTCAAAGGATGCTGGGACCAGAAGTGAAATTACCAGCCGCAAACTGGGATAATTTATTTCCCACATATATAATGGACTCAGAGTTGTAACGAGGATATTTCAGTAAGTCCTAATACTCAGTGTTAGAGAATCAAGCTGTTTAAAAAAGAAAAAAAAAAAAAAAAAGTAGGCATAGGGCTTGGTCTTTTGCAGAAGAGGAAATAACAATGATTAATAAATGTAAAAAAGTATGCCCACCCTCACCAACAGCTAGAGATGAGGGCGTCTCTTGTGCCACCTTCTTTACACCAGGAGCTACTATTCTAAGGGTCCTTGCTTTTGGGTTAAAACAAGATTGAGTTGGCCAAGAGAAGCTTTCATTAAGTTGGAAGGGCAGGCCTGAGGGCAGCACGGTCTCAGAAGGTCTTCTTAGGTCCTAGTAAGCCAGTAGGGTGACACATGGAAAGGCATCCACACTGGGCTGTGAATCCTGGGAGACCACTTCTCAGAAGCCACAGCTTCGTCTCCACTTCTCCGACACCTTTTCCCGGGTCCTACATTCTCAACGGTGGTGCTGGATTCTCAGTTGCTGTGCAAGCTCTGCGGGAGGGTGGGCAGTGGCTCCATCTCCCATGCCTTAAGCCAATCACAGTCCTTCCCTTTCCTAGGTGCTAAGGCTCAGGCAAAATGGGATGGGGGTGGGTGATCAACAAGAGAGAAAGGACCAGAGATGAAGTGCAGGCTGCACCTTTCATCTCTGATGTTCTGTATGGCATTAACCATGGTATCTCTCTGAATCTCTTCTCTACATAATACTTAAAGTGCTGGAAATCCCAAGCACAACTGTTTACCCCAACTATCTTCTGCTGTCCTTGTAATTAGATTGCAAAGTCCTTGAAGAAAGATATTTTATTTATAACTCCACCTTAGCACCTTAGCTCTTGTACTAGGACTGCATATTAGCGATCTCAATGGTTGTCCTAAAGGATGACATCTGTGTGAAGGTTCAAAACGTTGGCTCAAGTGGATCAAGTTTTGTGAGAAACATGTGCCCTCATAAATCCATGGCAGGGGAGATCTGGTACACAAATACTTGTGTTTTGAGGTAAGGTGAGCCTGCATATTTGTGTGCACATATTTGTTCTTAAAAGTTTGATCATCTGACTGTCACCTGAGGAATCTTGGTTAAACATTTCTTTATGCAAAACAAAGAGCATAGAGTAGTTAAATATTTTACTTCTGTGGCTAAAATTGGGTTATTTTTGTTTCCTCCTCTCTGAATGTTTAAGGTAGAACATGGAGCATTCACAACATACAAAAGCTTTCCAGTTACAAAAAGCCCACCGTCTGTGAAAACTTGTGGCAAACTCTGGCTGGCTAATGAAGTCAACAAGTATGCATTACCCATCTATTCTGATTGAATGAGTCAGTAATCTTCAATGAGAATCTTGCAGTGTGGCAGGTTCTTGGTAAATACAGAGAAACTGAAGGACCAGCTCCTCTTCTCAGGAACCTACAGCCTCACCGAGGAAAACCAAACCTGTAAATGAAAGAGAACTAAATGAGTCTTTGCACAAAACAGGAGCAACCACTAGCCATTGAGGTCTTGGTTACATAGTGTGCAGGTACTAATATGAGCAATATATGGTCTCCCAGTGTGTTTTAAGGGCTCAGAAGATTAGATTAGAATCCCCGGGGTGCTCAGATATTGAAGAAATTGGCTGAAAAATCGGAAAGCCATGAAAGCACATTCCAGTAGGTCAGATATGGGACTGCAAGGGCACACACAGTGCATTCCCATCCTTCCACTGGATGAAGAGAGCTGGAAACCAGAGGAAAGATGGTCTACCATCTCCAGTCCTTCTGTGGACAGTGGGTTGCCAGCCACCTGTGGAGGGTCACTTTGACGTCATGCTCTGAACACAGATGACTCTGACCAGCCCACAGCCGTCATCTCCACACATGCAAGCCTAGCACCCAAAGCCCACTGCACTCTGAAGTTCCCAGACCACCCATTTGTTGAGAGCCAAGAGGGTAGGTTGCATCTCACCTGAGTCCCAGGCCTCTGGTTACAGCCTAATAACAAGCTGATGCCTTTTTTCTGTGCATCTCCTCTAAGGCTCAGCTTTTCTACCTGTCAAATGAAAACAATAAATGTTATGTATCTATATTCTTGTTGTGAAGACCAGACTGTTGTACACCAGTGAGTGAGATCAGTACAAACCACAACAAATTTCTGAGGATCTCCTCAAGTATGCATGACAACAGGGGCTGAGAAGAGGAAATGACTCAGCAAAGCCTTAAAAGTCCACACTGGAGGTAGGTCCTTCAAGGATGTATTCCCAACAGTCACCTCTACTTGTTGACCCTGTTTATGTTCCAAGCCAAGTTCACATGAAACCAAAAGACCATTATAACCACCCTAGGAAATAGGAATGTACAAGTCATTAGCTGAAGGTTGGTAAGGTTAAGTATCTTGACCAAAGCGCACAACTAGTAAGTCACACAGCACACAGAAAGGACCACACCGTGAGATAGTCAAGTGTCCAGAAAGCAACCTATGAGGTACCCACACGTCCCTCACTGAGCAGGGGTGATCAAGAATGCTCCCAAAAGCTAAATTCTGAGATCAAGGGTACACATGGAAAGCAAGGGCAGGGGACATGGGTGAGGTCAGTAACACTGTTGGTAACATTCTGCCAAGGACTTACAACACGAGCTACTGTTAATAACCAGGGGACAAGGCTGGTGAGATAGCTTAGCAGACTAGGGGCCTGCTTAGGCAAGCACAGGGACCAAGCTTCGATCCCTGGCACCACATGCTGCACTGGCCCCACCCCCCAGACACCCTGAACAGGCCACAGAGACCTGGCATGGTGGCACACGCCTTCAATCCCAGCACTGTGGAGGCTAAAAACAGGAGAATCACTGTAAGTTCAGCTTGCTTAGAGAGATCAAATACATTTTTTTAAAAGGGGGGAGAAAGAAATAGTAGACATTTCTTTCCTGCCATATGAGGCAATTTAAACCACTATTGGGGTACTCTCTAGCCATGATGCTCCTTGAGTATTCAATGAAAATGCCACATTCTACAGTATTCTTTTTTATTTTCATTAGTACATATTTGAGGTACATGGTCGTTACATTCATCATGGGGAGCTGGTACATATATAGAACACATGTGAACTGTTTATTACCTCTTTTCTCCTCCCTTGCCCCTTTTTCCCTTCCCTTTATTCTTGATAGAAATGATAGAAATCCAGATACAGAAACTAGAGCCAGAAAGGTCTACCAGGTAAGATTATAATGTGCACCTCCTGAGATCATCTGGCCAGCTCCAGGCTTCTGTACCTGCACTCTGACTTTCTCCCCACCTCCCACAGCTGATTTGTACACTTACTTTATACCAAAAAAGTTATGTGAAACAAATAAAATTTCTTACATATTTACCTTTTTTTGTTGTTTTTGTTTGCCAGTCAGCAAGACAGTATCCTAAATCTCTGATAAAGAATAATTCTCTCTGTATTGAAGGGGAAATCTGTTCAGTGAACTCCATTTAAATGTTTACTCAGGAGCTTAAAGCACTAATAATAAGTATTTCTGATGAAATGTATGACACAGATCATACACCTAATACTCTGACCATGCTCAATGCAGTTTGATGACAAAACATTTCACCTTTTCTGGGTGAATTTGTCCAAAAGATGTTTAAGCAAATAACTGCGACTCCTACCCTTACCCTTTTATCTTACTGAAAGGGGATTTGCACAGATTAGGATTTAGAAATTGCCCTCAACATCTACGTAGAAACATTTCACCACTACTCAGGTGCTGGAGGTTGGATTAGGACAAAGGCCACATGCTGGATACAGCCATGTGGCATTCTGCTGCTCATCCCATCGATGTCACTGAGGTCTAAGAACACTGATATCCATTCTCAGCCTCCAGGAGAGAAAACATGACCCAGGCTTTTGCAATTAGCATTCCCCAAATCTACAGAGACACTCACTGGATCAAGAATTACAAGCAATTCTGAACGAGTCAGTCAAGGACTGATGTGAATCTTTTTTTTTTTTTTTTTTTTTTTTTTTTTTTTTTTTTTTTTTTTTTTTTTTTTTTTTTTTTTTTTTTTTTTTTTGTCTTTTGGAGACAGGGTCTTGCTATGCAGTTGGGGCTGGCCTTGAGCTCACTTTTATAGACCAGGCTGGTCTCGAACTTGCACCAGTCCTCCTGCCTCAGCCTCCCGAGTGCTGGGATTACAGGCGTGAGCCATCACGCCCGGTTGCTGATGTGAATCTTCATTGGACTATCAAGCAACAAGAGAAGGAGCAAGATGCAATCTCAGACCCAGAACCCACCCAAAACAAATGTAGGAGACACTAGCACACTAGCATAGAAGAAAATGGGAATCACACAGCTGAAATCTCTGAATTAATCTAAAGTAAAGAAACAAATGAAGAAAGTTATAAGAGGAAATCAGATCAGAAATAACCCCTGAAGTAAAAAAAGAAATCTCTGAATTAATAGTGTCTGAAGTAAAGGAACAACTGCAGAAAAGCAGAGATGAAATTAGATCAGAAATAATCTCTGAAGTATAAAAAGAAAGGATAACTATAATGAAAGAATTAATAAATTCTTAGGGGCCAGGGAGATAGCTCAGGGGCACAAGTGCCTACCTGACAAGTTTGATCCCCAATTCTGGAAGAAAAAAAAAAAGAATTAATAAATGCTTCTAAAGAAGAAATTGATAAAAAATAATTGGAGGGGCCAGGGAGATAGCTCCATGGCACAAGTGCCTGCCTGGCAAGTGTAAGGTCATGAGTTCAAACCTCAGTCTCGAAAAAAAAAAAAAAAAATTCGAGGAGAATAGAAAAATGATAGAATTCTTGAATGAGCAATATAGGAAAGAAATAGATCACATGAAGCAGTTTCAAACAGATATACAGGAAAATAAAATCTCAATCACAAGCTGGCAACACTGTATGAATGAAAGTGAGGATAGAGTTTCAGATCTTGAAGACAATCTCAGCTAGTGAAAAGGCAAGAAAGGATCTCTTAAAAACAACTAGGATGCAGGAAAAAATAATTCAACATACTATACTAAAAGCTACTAGAAAAAAAGAAACGGATCACATTTAAAGGAAAACCCATCAGACTAACAGCAAATTTCTCTTCACAAACCATGAAGTCAAGAAGAGCATGGAGCAGAGTCCTTCAAGTCCTCCATGAAAACAAATTCCAGCCCAGACTGCTATAGCCTGCAAAACTCTCCTCCAAGTATGAGGGAGAAGTGAAATACTTCCATGACAAAGAACAACTAAAGAATTTCATGATGTCAAAGCCAACCCTACACAGACTACAAAGCAATCGGTCTTGTCACCAATTTACACATAAAGTGAATGAACTGAGGGACCACAGAGCTGGGGCAGGAAGAGAATCTGGATGAAAGGAGGAAGACTGGTCCTTAATCCATGAGCAGAGCAAATGCTCATATGCAGAGCTCAAACCAAGCAGACAAAGCAAAGCACCTAAGGAAAGATTGAAGCACCAAGTATGCAAATCATCAAAAGAAAATAAAACGGGAACCTGCACCATCTCACTCTGAAAATAGAAAACAGGATTGGCAAGTTGTTGTGTCCCTAGTGGAAGGTTTAGGGGAGAAAATGTTGAAAGGCTCTATTTTAAAAAGTGGCAAAGAGGCTAGAGTAGGATCATAAAAATAAACTACAGTATTTCCACATAGGGAATAATCTATGAAGATTTGGAACAATCTTCAGCAGGAAGGGGCACTGAAGTTTAGGGCTTTGTTTCACAACTGAAATTAGGGGGGCCCAGGAGGTAGCTCAATGGTCGAAAGTGCCTGCTTAGGCAAACTTAGACAAGCCTAGGGACTGCAATTTTATCCTAGGCACCACATGCCATGCCAGCCCTGCCCCCAGAGTGGGCTGCTAGCAACAAGAAAGAAAGAAAGAAAGAAAGAAAGAAAGAAAGAAAGAAAGAAAGAAACAATTGAAATTAGGCAGTAAATTTAGTGTGCTGCTTAGTGGCCAAATTTTGAAAAATCTATCTGAAGTTGTCATCTGCCGGCTTCATCGTATTTTTATGTGTGTTACAAGAGAGTGAGAGAAAACAGCCAACGCAAAAGCTATACTGCTAGAATCCATTTCTAATCTAGGACCATGATGACAGACAAAGGTGAAAACAATTTAAACATATAATTTTATTTTAATGCAAAACATTATCTCCCTAAATATTCTCAGGCATACAAGTATTGTCTATGCCCATAAGTAGGTTTTATAAATCCGAGTGACTCAGCAGTATGTGCTGCTGATTTTCTTCATGAGCAACAACTGATAGATTATATAACTCCATGGATCACTTTGGGTGCTTTATAATGAAATAAAATAATTAGAGAATAAGAATCGGAAGCCATTGATCTGGTTGATTCATTTCAACTTGGAGTCTGATTCCAGGTGTAACCGTGACTTGGTGACTTGGAATGTTTATTTAGATCTACAGAACAAGGGCTCAGTTGCAACAGACAAGACAAAGGAACCAGTGCCAAAATGAAGAGCCATAAATAAAGCTAGACAACTAGGATAAAGGTAGAAAAACGCATTTGTAACCAAATCTCGCTGGATCCTTTCAGACCTTTAAGCCGCAGATACCTTTTCTTTGTAGATTTAGGAGTGGCTCTAAAATGCAAAAGTTAATGTGTAATAATCTAAGTGACTGCATGACGATGTTTATAGTATGTCAGTTCAGAATTTGCATCCAAATAGGTTTTTTTGGTAGCTAAGGGGTGGGGGGTGGGGCTAGATTACATGTGTGTGGTCCTCATCATGCCTTTGGCTAGCTGGTCCCACTGGGTCTTGCAGTTGCTGATGGAGCCTGACACACAGTGCACTGTGGCCAGCTGTTCACACGGCCCGGGACAGCTGGATTACAAACTTTCCCAGAACCAGAACTGCCTCTCTCTCATCATTATACACCTGACTGTTTCCCACAATGTCCTCTGGCTTAGAAGAGTTTAAGGCAAGGGACAGTGGCTGCCAAAAAAGGATATATGTCCTTAAATCAATATAATATAAGTGCCATAATAATAAAGGGCTCTAAAAGTCATAGTCCAAGCTCTGGCTTCTCCACTTATTGGCTGAGTTATGTTGGGTCATTTGCCCAATCCCCTTCACAATACTTGCCTTCTAAAACTAGGATACAGCCTTCCATGCTGTTAAAGGAATTTGACAAGATGAAGATAGTTAAAGGGCTCTGTATCCATAAAAGGTTTACAATTTAGCATTACTATCACTATTACTATTGTTCAGTGTGCCGGGTAATGGCCAGAGTTCAAGTATGTCTTCTCTCAGTTCACCTTCATCTTGAGAAATACCTCCCTCCTAGCATGTTGTTACTGTTCTTTGTGGTCCTGTGTGACACACTGAGAACTGAGACCAGGTGTCAAGGCGGTTCCTGGGTATCATTTGCAGACAGGACCTACACTCTCGCACCAGGCAGCTTAACAAAGGCTGCCATTTGGTAATACGACTGGAATGTATTTGGCCAATTCCATTGTGTAACAATTTCCTCATACCTGCCAAATAGGAAAAAAAAAAAAAATGTGTCCCATAGAAAAAAGCCAAGGAAAGAGGAAACAAAAAATATTTGAGGACATACTACGCACCAAGCACTAAGGAAACTGAAGAGTGTAATCAGGCCAGCTCTCATAACCCAATTGCTATGGGGGGTAAACGATAGAGGTTTGGCAGAATCTTCCTAGGGTTAAAATAAAACTTGAGAAACTGAAGCCTCCTTAAATATTTCTGGTTAACAAAGCAAAGCTTTCAAGAGGATTTAAAAAAAAAAAATCTAATGCAATAAACTTCTGCAGGCTGTTAGGTAATTCTTTTTTAAATATCAATTTGAAAAGTATCCAGTGCATGATAAAAGCCCCACAGAGAAAGAAAATGTGGTGGACTGCAGCTCTGTATCCTGGTAACCACTGTAGGCGGAAGCTCACTTGGAGATAATGTCAAAGGCAGTGCTTGCCTCACCCCTGGGATGGGCCTGGCTCAAAGTTAGGCGTTCTGACCTCACGTTGAGGCAGCTATTTGATGCTAAGCCACCTTGTCAACATGTGAAATCATGTTTTCAAAAACAACCAAAATAGATTTCTGCTAGCATTGGATTCCTCTTTTGTTTGCAAGTTTTTACATTTGGAAGAAGGAGAATAAAGTAGGCCAGAAAATAAGGATTTATTTAGAACAAGAAAAATACATAACAATTCAAAAGAATTAGTGGTGTAAAAGCACAAATATTTAGTTTAAATGCAAAATGATAATGTCATTAACTAATCAGCATGCAACTAATATTTTTCTTATATTTTTAAGACTTCTGATCATTCCTTCATAGAACAATGTATTAATAGTATCAGTTCTTGAGATACAATAAAAAACTTGCCACGTACCTAAAAAAATAATAATAATATTAGTCATCAGGCATGGTGGCGCACGCCTGTAATCCCAGCACTTGGGAGGCTGAGGCAGGAGGATCAGTGTGAGTTCAAGACCATCCTGGGCTACAAAAGTGAGCTCAAGGCCAGCCTAAACTGCATAATGAGACCCTGTCTCAAAAAGACAAAAATAATAATAATAATAATAATAATAATAATAATAATAATATCAGTCATTAGAATAGAAAGACAATTCTTTCTTCCAGCATCCTGTATCAAAGTTTCATTTATTTATTTATTTATTTATTTATTTATTTATTTATTTATTTGGTAAGGGATTTTTCTATACAGCTCAGACTCATGGTGATTCTCTTGTCTCAGCCTCACCAACATTGGGATTACAGGCGTGTACCACCACACCCAGTCTTGGTGGTGGGCACAACATGCCTGCGATTCCAGAGCCCACACGGCATGTGGTACTGGGGATCAAATGCATGTCCTTGTGCTTGCCAGTCAGTCACTTAAAACATTGAGCTATCTCTCCAGCCCCCGCAAAATTACTAATTAGGCAATTTGGAAAGTTGCATTATAATTATTATCAGACAAGAGGGACAGAATAAGAGGAGGGTTGTAAGGGAGAGTAGCAAAGGAGTGGATATGATCAAAACATGATATGCACATGCACGCATATGCCGCTGTGAAGCCAAGTATTTTGTAAAACTACATAAATAAAACAATGATACAACTTTAAAATTGCTCTTTAGGGCTTTTTAATTACTTTTAATAAGAAATAACAATGCAACAGTTTCAAAACACATTAGTACATTCCCAATAATTGATACAATGCATATTGTTGTCCTCCTACTAGTTATTCAGAGCACAGGATGTAGACATGATAATTTTTCTAATCATTATTAGTACAAAAATTTCTTCTCATTGAACTAAGTGATTGTATACATAGTCCAATATCCCATAATTGCAGTGGGTTATTGACAGAACTGGCAATGTCAGAAGTTGTTGATTTAAACCTTTTATAGCAGGCCGGGCGTGGTGGCGCACGCCTGTAATCCCAGCACTCGGGAGGCTGAGGCAGGAGGATCGGTGCGAGTTCGAGACCAGCCTGGGCTACGAAAGTGAGCTCAAGGCCAGCCTGAACTGCATAACGAGACCCTGTCTCAAAAAGACAAAAAAAAAAAAAACCTTTTATAGCTCAGCGTACTAATCTAGCTTTGTTTTATACCTCGTGGTTAAACTTTTCTGATGGGTGATTAAGGGCAAGATCTGTATAACAAAACATGGAACTTATGTTTCTCCCAAGGTCAGTCAGATCCCCTCAGGGCTTACCTTGAAACCATGTACAGTAGAACAGTTCTCAGTGTCAGCTTTCTGGATGGGTCATGACCATTACTTGACCAGTTTGCTCTCTGTGAAAGCCTGAGAGAATGTTTTCATTTTCAAAATTGGTTTTTAACATCACCATTCATTGGTGGCAATAATTATATCTTAAACTTGTTGTCATATTTGAAAGAACATTCAGGTCACTTTCAACTTGTGAGTTGTACAGTGTCAGGGCATGTCAAGTTTTCTTGTGGCTTAACCCATCTTTGATACTCTCTGAAAGAGCAAACTTAATAACTAGTCAGTATGCTTTTTACAATGATGTTTTATGTTGTTGTCATCAGTATTCTAACTCAGTTATAAATGCTTTTTCAATGTATCAATGCAATTTACTGACATATTATAGCCTGTAACTTTACAGTGTTTGCAGCACTGTTACATATGTACATCCTACAAACACAGTCATTCTGATAAATTATGCCTTGGCTTATAGCCAAAATATTTCTAAATGTATCAAACATTTTCAAGTACTGTGTGTTTCTGGCAGCAGAACACTTCCGTTCTGATGAGGCTTCAATGAAAAATGAATAGTTCTCCTACAATGTTAGGTGCCGAATGAGTGAATGAATTATCCTCAGACTAGCTTCCGGATCCATACATTTCAAACCATATTTCTCCTCCCTATCCAAATGGTTTCAATGCTGAGTTTTTATATTAGTCAGATTTCCAGTACTGTAACAAAGTGGCTGAGATAAGGAACTTATGAAGGGAGAAGGCTTACTGTGCGTCACAGTTTTGGATGTTTTGGTCCATAGCCCACTGGCCCCAAGGCTTGGGGTCTGTGCAAGTCAGTTCATCATGATGGGGGAGCAAAGCACAGAAGGCTGCCCACCTCATGGTGGCCAGAAAGTAATGAGAGAAACACTAAAGGATCATGAACCCAATGTCTCTTTCAAAGGGTGTCTCCAATGATGTCACTTCCATGCACCAGCCCCGTCCCCTGGATGATTTCACTCCTTCCCAATAATGTCACAGCCTGGAGATCAAGCCTTTATTCAAACCACAGCAGAGCTACAGCCCAGGCATGTGTCCACAGACAAGCTCTGGCCCTATATCTTGGGGTAGAATGTTATTGAGTCAAAGCCATGGGTGGTAGGAATGTTCCAGGAAGAAATTTCCATACCAGAACCCTGCTAAATGGCTTTACGTGGATAGGAACACAGACAAGACAAACGCATTCTGTGACCGAGACCTTAGTGGATTTACAATCCGATCTTCTCATGTCTAATTCTCCAAAATGTCTGTAACAACCTCATCATGACTCAACAGGGGAGAAAATGTGGTAAATAAGGTAAGAGTAGCAGGAGAAAGCCTCCTTCATTAACTGTGGTAAAAACATTTTCTTCTTATATATTTTACAAAAATAACAGGCGATATGGACTTACAACTAAAGTTTTCCAGAGCTTTTTAAAAAGTTCATAAAGTCCAGAAACTTGATGTTTATATTTGGAATTTTTTTACAATTTGCAAGTTTTACTCTGTTGTGAAGCTCAGAGTTAATTATGGAGAATTTTCTGTTTTCAGATATTGATTTCTGCATTATTTTGCTACAGAGTGTACATTATTATACATAAATAAATGTAAATTTAAGGCTTGATAAAACAGCACAGATTTGTAGTCTTATTAGAATTAACCAGGTTAAAGTCTAAGGGTAAGCACCTGTTTCCCCACCTTTCATTATGAAGGAGGTTAACAATAAGTGAAACACCTATGGTTCAAATTAACCACTGAAGCCGGGCATGGTAGCACATGCCTGTAATCCCAGCACTTAGGAGGCTGAGGCAAGAGGATTAATGTGAGTTTGAAACCAGCCTGGGCTACAAAAGTGAGCTCAAGGCCAGCCTGAACTGCATAGTGAGACCCTGTCTCAAAAAGACATAAATAAATAAATAAATAAATAAATAACCACTGAGGGGAAAAGATTAGAAGTGAAACTGATGGTTTCTGTGAAATTAGGTTATAAGATACTGCTGTGCCACAAATATCCTCTTCTAAGCCCTACTTCATTTTCTCTAGTAGATGAAATACACCCAAGCACAGTTAAAGAATCAAGGAGAAGATGTACAATAGAGGTGTTTGTCCAATACACCTTTTTTCAGAGGAACAAAACAGAGTGAGTACTGCTGTTTTTTAAACACACACACACACACACACACACACACACACACACACACATACACACACCCCTGTTTGTTGGCTGAAAACAAATGCGAATGGAAAATATCCTTGCAGAGGTAAATCTCCAGCTCTGAGGTCCAGGTAATACCTGAACGTGTCGGAGGACAAAACAGCCCTCCAACCTAGAACCCTGGCTGGTTGTTTCTGAGATGGCAAAGCAGGGTGGAAGTGTGCCAGCCACCTGGGACTGCATTTCCATACCACCCCTCCCTGGCTGGGACCCTAATCCATCCCTGATTTCACCTCCTTCTTATTCCTTACCTCAGGGAGCATAGGTTGGAGATGGGGTGAAGTTCAAAGATGGGGCTAAATCTGATTTATTAATTATTCATAACTAGATACACTTTTAAGGGTTGCTTTATAGTTTACATCAAAATATTCCCATCTCAACACCACTCAATCAAATAACCACATCCAGATACTTAGAACACTACTAAATTAATTAAATTATGAAGCAAAACAACAACTCAGATTATGTTGATTTTGTTTATATTGTTAAGGACTGAATGTATCCCCATATTGTATAACATTCTCTGGGTGGAGCACAATAGTGCATTTCTATAACTCTACCACTTCTTTTATGAATTCTTAACTGAATATTTTCTGGATGCTGCTCAACAGCTATTTTCAATAGAACTCTATGTTTAGGAGTTTGAGAAGTCTACTCTTTTTCTATTTTGATGTCAGATTATAAAACAAAGCAGTCCACAATGACTATCTGGTGTTCTTTGGGAAAGAACTTCTACTTTATAAGGAGGAGGAGTCTAAAAATACCAGGAGAGCATCTCATGGTGGAAAACTACCCCGGAAGGTGGCTAGGCATTTTCAATGTCTGCCGACCTCCATCTCGGGCTCTCTGTGAAGTCAGCACAGTGGAATTTGGTAGACGAGGTGTTCAAGCCTTCCCTCGACGTTCACTTCCTTCATCTGATCTTTGCAATAGATGTCTCCAACACTAGAGTCACCGCTTTTTTCAGTCATGTATCAGAAAATGGCCTTCTGTGTGCTGGAAAGTGAAGGTCCATCACTGAACGAAATACCCACAGCTGTTGCCTTTGTGCTTATAATAATGGAACAAGAAAAATGAATAGTAAACAAAAAAATCTGGATATTTATCAATCACTCCCTCTCTTAGCAGAAGCAACAGATTTGACTCTGTGAACTGGAAGTGTCACTGTTTAGGACAGTGTGTTTTCAGAAGAGAAGAGGCAAGTTTACTGATCAGACCAAAACAAATGAGCCAAAGTTCTATATCCATATCTTCATAGACCATAAAGAACAAGCCAAAATCAAGTGTAATATGTTAAGCAACAGAATAATGTGACCAGATCTTCTTAAAGTGCCCTGGTTGTGCTGTGTATAATCCAATAAGAACTGTTCAACAATTACTTCAGGACAGAGAAGATGACATCTTAGTGTATAGTGGTGGTCTCGATTAAGAAAAACAATAGATAAATTCAAGAGCTATTTAGTAGATAAAATATCAACAGGTGGCTATGGAAGGATAATACGAATTGAAAGATCAAGGTAATGCACTGATTTCCAACTTTAAAATTTGTTCAAGGATTCTTCTACTAGATGTACATTAAATTCACTTGGAATCCTTCACCCCACATATTCTGATGCAATTGGTTAAGCAGGGGGCCAGGCCCATGCGTGTTTTCAAAACCTTAAGATGCTTCAGATGTGTATTGAGTTTAGAGAATTCGGAATGAGGTGAAGAATAGTTCCCAAGTAGAAAACAGCGGATAGATAGGGAGTCAGAAAGGGAGCAGCCTGAGCTCTGATCTATGTAGGCTATGTTGAGAGAAACTGGAAACCTTTTCAAGTAAGAAATCAAGTTTAGGATTGCATAGACACATACTGGATGTTAGAGGGCAGACCTAAACTAGAGACGGATGACAATGGTAGACAGGTTTACAGTAGCAGGACTTATGGTGGAAGATGCAGTTACCTGGGGACAGAGAGAGCAAGAAAATAAGACCCCTGAGCACCCCCTCTATTGCAGTGAGAGGTGGTGAATCAGCTAAGGAGACTGCTGAAGGGGTGTCGCTAGGTGAGGGGGACCCAGGCAACTGTGCTGCCAAAGCCAATGCAAGCAGAGGGTGTGTATGCAGACAGAAAGCTGCGTCTAGTTTTGGCAAGGCCCCGCACTCCACCTTCCTCCCGACCAACAACTTTCTGGGTAGATTCAGGCCCTCACCTTGGGAAGGTCCTGCTTTAGCAAAATAGCTATTAGCAGGGAATTATTACTTACAGGTCAGATTGTAGGCAACTCGAAAGAGCCCATTTCGCTTTAGGATTTGGAAAGTAGCTACAATCTTGTTTCAGATCCAAAACACAAGAGATAATATTCCATGTGCGCATGCCCTCAGACTCCTAGCACTTTGATGTATCTTGTGTTCACCTCTTTATGGGTTTAAAGTTGGCAAAGGTTGCATCCCTTAGCATTCAGTAGTATCCTTTGCATTTCCAATCTTACTCAGAGTAAAACAAACAGAGAGTGTTCATTCAGGACCTGACACTTTCCTGGGTCCCTACTATAACCTGCACAGACTTTTGTCACTGTTGTAAAATCTCTAACTTTTTTAAAAAAACTTTCTTTACACTGGATGCCTCCTGATTTCCCTGAGGACTGGTACAGGACTAGACTTCCCTGGGCATATCTCTCCAGGACCTAGCACTGAGTATGTACTGGATACATGGTTGCTGAATGAATGGAAAGTTGTCTAATTCTTCTGTGAATTCATGTGCAGCTGATCTGGAAATTCCATCTCTAAGTATTCTTTCATCATAGGCTGTAAAATAGTGTTTAAATAAAGGATGTGGTTTATCCATGTTGAAATTTAGGTCAGTTTTCTATGGAGTTAGTAAAATCTTGTTCCAATACAAATTATTTAATCCCCCACTGCCTTGGGTTTTCTGCCTATAAAATAAGAATGGCCATTCTGGTTTCCCCTGTGTGCCTATAAGAGGCCACCCTGGGGCTTACAGGATGCTCTTTTCTGTCCTTTGCCCTCTTTTTCAGTTCCACCCTCCTCTCCACCCCTTGCCCTCTCTCTAAGTACACGATGCCTCAGAGGCTTCAAGGCAACAAAACTTCTCTGAGTCTGTATAGAGCTGCTCCTGGCGCATTCCTAAGGCTCACACTGAGTCTTAGCCATTATGCCATTCTTTGCCATAGGATTGAGTTCCTGGGGTCTCCAGGTCTTTCTCAGGGATGCAGGAGGAAGGATCAGGAGGCTGAGGGCAGACCTGGGCCAAGGGCAGCAGACATGCTCAGTGTCACCTGGAAGGTCCCATCGGACTTGGGTGAGTGTGTTCACAGTCACCTCCTCTTCTGGTTCAACTCTACTTTTCAGTTGATTTAATGGTCTCTTGGTGGAAAACCTGTCAGAGACATAAAAGATCAGCTAAACCAAGGGCAGCCTTTCAGACTATAATTTAAATAAAGTATATCAACTCACCAAGGAGTTTTCCTTTATTTATTACAGGTCCACTTGACATGAGAGGAAGCTGTCCCAGGTAAGTGCTAATTTTATGCCAAGCTTTGGAAGTGTCTTCTCACAGTCCCTCACCTTATGCTCAGGTAGGACTTCTGATTCCCTGCTTCACCCTGCAAGAGCAAGGTTCAGTGATGACGAGCAGTCTGGCTATGCCACACAGCCACCAGTGGAGACCAGGTGGAAACTTTGATGCCTCTGGCTCCTGGCTCAGCCTCTTTGCCCCTGTGTCATACCCTTGCCTTCTCTCTACAGGATTCTAATGTGCTCAATTCCATTTATTGATTTATTCATCTCTTAGAGAAAGTGTCTTGCTCTGCAGTTCAGGCCAGACTTAGCTGACTTTGTAGCCCAGGCTAGTCTACAACTCCCTTCTGCCTCAGCCTGACGAGTCCTGGCATGACAGACATTCACCACCATACCCAACTCTAATATGCTTTAATTTTCACCCTCCCTGTGCCAAACATTTGCAACCCTACCTCAAAGGGTATGTCTATGAATTTCCTTAATTTCCAAAATATTCTTTAAGAATATTTTGAAGTTAAAAATGAAAATGAAAGGAAATCAAGTATAATGTGTATGCTAGCAAACAGTTTGTCAGATTTTCACTGAAACCGGGCTTTTCCTTTTCCTTCAGTGAATTTTATTATGTGTTTGCTTCTATACCTAGCAAGCCTCTGTAATCACTTCTGTACTTTTGCTTTTAAACTATGTCTAATTATTTTCTAAGCTTCTCAAATTATTTTTCCTATCCCACAAACAAACACCCTTTGTCTTGTTATTTTTATCTGTAGTTCTAACCCATAGGATTAATATGGACAGCTAGTGTATTAATAGCCAGCTGACTCTCTTGTCCTGTATAGTAACTGTGGTGCCCACTGCTGGGACATACAAACAAATCTGGCTTTCTCACACCTCTACCTTCATATCTAGAAGCCCTGCTATGTATCTCAAACTTTGATCCAGAAAAATCCTACTGACATCATAGGGTCTAAAGTTGGTAAAAGTGATTCATGTTCTCCTATGGGCCCTGAGGAAGCACAGCCCCATTTTCACTGAGAAATACCCTAGGCAGAGTGTGTAACCGTGGCAGGAATCGAGGCCAAATCAACCCTGTGGATGAAAGATGGGAAACTGTTTCCTTCTTAGTTGCCAGCTACAAAGGACTGTCATAGCTATGTGAGACACAGCTCAATGGAGCAAGCATCTGTCACTGTGTCCAGGCATAGTGACAAAGAATGCTAGCCAGGAGCGGTGGTGCACATCTGTGATCCCAGTACTTGGGAGGCTGAGGCAGGAGGATTGGTGTGAGTTTGAGACCAGCCTGGGCTACAAAAGTGAGCTCAGGGCCAGCCTGAACCGCATAGTGAGACCCTGTCTCAAAAAGACCAGAAAAAAAAAAGAATGCTATGGCCAGTTTGCCCTGTATTTGGTGGGTAGGAAGGAGCTGTGGCAAGACATAGGCATGACCTGATTTGCCATCCTAAGAGAGGAGCATGGAGCCTCCCGAGGCAGCTGTATCACCCTGATGGTGGCAAGCAGGCCCACTCCACGAGTTACCCAGAAGGAAGCCTCAGATTGAAACACTTCTGGCTTTTTGGCTTTTTCTAAATGGAAGTGCAAAGAAATGTAGTGAAGAGCATGCCCTTCAGAAGAGCGAAGGAGACTGTGTTCTTGTAGGTTTCTTCTTGCTCATGGACAAAGAGATGATGCTAGGTTAATATGGGGGACACCAGGCCTGCGGAAAAACACAACAGAATGGGGTCATTGGTGAAGTGAGCAGGAACCTCAATTAGGACATTTGCAGACACGCACGCAGTATGTCCTCATGGGCAGGGCAGATGTTTAGTACGTAAGCTGACCAAGACAGGTGCCCAGTCCTCGTGGGTCCCTGAACGGGAGGTCCTGGAGGGGCTTGGGTGAGTCTTCCAGGCACGCAGGGCATCGCAAGGCACTGCAGCTGGTGCTCTGTTCTGACGTGGGCTGCTCCTCCTAACTCATGGTGTTCACCTGACCCCTTAGCTTTCCAGGCCTATAGACACTCAAGGAATAGTGAGAGGGACAGGCAGACAGGAAGCAGTGACTGTCTCCATGGAGATCTGCATGAAGTTCAGAGCTTGGAAGGGCTGGGAACAGCCTCTCAGAGAGGACAGTAGGTCAGAGGAATTTTGGTGGGCTTGATGTCCCCACACTCCTAGTCCAACACCAGGCCCTGTGCCAACAGGGAGTAGTCCTGAACTTGAGATCTGGAGTCAGAGACTAGCATCCCAGGCCGTCCTCTCAGCTCCCATTCAGTAGCTACACAGAGCTGAGCCAGTAGTGAGCCTCTCCGTGCCTCAATTTCCCAACTGGAAGGCTGAAGCAGTGACATCACACCAGTTATAGGATGCGTGTTGAAGATTAAACGAGCCTGTAACAAGATCCATACAGCTCCTGCCACATAGGAAGTGTTTAACAGTTAAATTTCAAATCCATAGACGACGTCCATTTTCACTTTTAACAAAGTAATGAGATTACTTCTTTTTATTCTTGACACACTCGTGGGAACCTGATCCCTGGAAGCCCACACATGATAGAGGGTTAAGCTCTACCCACCTGACCGGTCTCCAATTGGTGCCATGACTTCTTGACTCCACGCTTTCCTCTCCACGTCCCCAATCAGTGATCCCCCACAATCACTAGCAATGTGACAATGTTAAGTCCGTCTAGCGTGGGCAGTGTCCACCTTGAGGGTTGGCATCTAACAGTAACTCAATATGTTTTGGTCAGAACAATGGGTATATGGCTACCTCACCTTCACTCTGGTGCCAGAGCACAACAGGGAGCATCTTGTATCATGCTGATGCCCACACATTTTTCCCTTCTACCCCTGCCATGTGCCCTGAGTGGTCATATTTTTAGCATATACCATTTATAGACCTTTCAAAGTATGTAACTGATGTGTTTATTCTGCCAACCATAAAATGAAGGCTATAAAATAAAAATGGATTAAGGGGCCAGTGTTCATAGGGGTACATTTCTTCAAGCAGACTCTGATAAAAGAAAATGTAAGTACACTGGCCAGGTACTCTGAATCGCAATGTGTCCACCCACAACTCAAGACAGTGTGAATTAACACCTTAACTTAGAGGTGCTTTTATGCTTTCCAAGCCCTACCTGAAGGACCCGTGATTTAATGAGCCTTTCACAGCAGAACACATATCCCTCTGAGATTTAAAACTGGAGGAAAAAAAATAAATAAAACAAAGCTAGTTTTGTTTCACACACGCAAAGAAGGTGCTAGAATTATTTACTGCTTTCTGGACTCTGCATTATGGCCAAATTGATATTTTCCAGGTTTTTCATTAACTTAAAATGTACTGAGGTAAACACATCATTTGCCATGATTAAATTCAAGGTGTTTCTGTTGCTTCCTTCTGAACAGCTACAAATTAAAACAAGAGGGGGAAAGTTTGGCTGAAGTAGCACTAGAAAAAACTGCACAGAACCAACCTAGCCACTGCTCTGAGATGCTCAGAGCTATGAGCAGGGGTTCTGTAAGCAGAAACACATGATGACATGTTCTAGTCCAGAATTCTCACCTCCAGAATAGGGATTCATTACATCTTACCTTAAAAATTCCCATAGGCTCACAAAACTGTAAAAAAAAAAAAAAAAAAAATTAGATGGCTGTCCAACCCTGTAACAGTATCTCCTTTCTAGTAATTCTAGGAAGTCTAAGTTTCTAAAAACATTACTCTCAGAATTCATGGGAATTTCAAATACCCTTCCCTTCCTGAGTTAGTTCCATTTAATTAGTTTCTGTGGATCGTCTTTTAAAACAGGTGCAAATCACAAAATGGAATAGAAAAGCCAATTCAGGACCTGCCCGGGGGACAGGAAAATGTCCAGGAAAGGACTCCGCTGGGTCTGTAGTCTAACTGATAGCCAAACTGCAGTAGGACTAGCCACCGCTCACTGCTAAGTTTATGCCCAGCTAGTGCTCAGCATAGCCTGAGACTGTCAGAAGGAGGAATTAAGAAAACAACACGAGATCCTAGGACAACTGTTTCCTCTGATTCCAGCTACCTGGTATCTGAAGAGCTAACTTCCTTGCCTGCTAAGGTTGAATCATAAGCCAAGATAGAAAACTAACGCTGTCACCTGTAACTGAATCTCCCGTACCTCTCATTCACTTGAGCTGAAGCTGGGCTCCAGGGTGCTGGGGTCCAAAAGGCGACATGATGCTGACACTCCAAGCCAGCATTAGCATGACTAAAATTCCCTAACGTCACCTAGTTCATGCCTACAGATAACACTTTACATTTCGGTCAGTTAAAAACTAAGGAACTAGAAGATAGCGCAGTGGTAGAAGTAGCTGCTTAGTGTGTGCAAAACTCTGTGTATATAAATACATAAATAAATTTTCATATAATAAAACCCAAATTTGAAAGTCAATAAAAGATATACATATGGAGACATTTCAAAGAAAGGGAGTGTATTTAACAGCATATTTTCTTCTCAAAAGGGGGCAGTGTGAATATTGAATGGTTTCTAAAAGTGAGGCGAGTTTTCTTCCCGAGATACTACAGCTTCTACCCCTAATCTTGTTCTCTGGCCCAAGTCAGAGCACCCTTTCCTCAATAGAGATATTTTTCTAAGAAAGATTTAATTCCTTGTTTTGCAGTATGAAGATTCCTTCAAGGTGAAGCATGGAATTTCAAATAAGTATTTTATGGACACCCAGGCGACCCACTGTGACCACAAAGTGCCTACCGAAAACCAACGCTGCTCTCCACAGCAGGGGCCTTCTGCAGTGTTAATCCACGCACACCTCCTGTTTTCTCTGCTTTTCTTTTGCCTATCTCACAATGTCTCCTCTGAAAAGTGGATGACTCCAAAACCAAATTTAATTTAAGGTAGGGAAGAAAAAGACATCAAAACTAATGTTCAGTGTGCTGGCCACCAGAGCAACCTGCAGGTGCCTGGAGTAGCCGCACACACTCTTAAACGCCCCAGCTACTCAGGAGGGTCACAAAACTGAGAGAAACTTAAACAACTTAGTGCTTAGGGAGATGTCACAAATAAAAAAGGAGAAAGGGCAGAGGTAGTGGCTGGTGATAGAGGACCTCTGTGCTCAATCCCTAGGACTAGTAAATAAAGAAATAAGCAAATAAGTGGACTAGGGAAAAGAAACGAGTCATCCCATCCTTTAGCACTTAGGGACTCCAGTTAATGTCACTTAATTTTTGCTGCCACTGTGTAAGGTAGGGTTTACTTTCATACATCAAAGGAGAAGGAGGAGAAGAAGAGGAAAGGAAGAAGAAGAAGAAGAAGAAGAAGAAGAAGAAGAAGAAGAAGAAGAAGAAGAAGAAGAAGAAGAAGAAGAAGAAGAAGAAGAAGAAGAAGGAGAAGAAGGAGGAGGAGGAGGAGGAGGAGGAGGAGGAGGAGGAGGAGAAGAAGAAGAAGAAGAAGAAGAAGAAGAAGAAGAAGAAGAAGAAGAAGAAGAAGAAGAAGAAGAAGAAGAAGAAGAAGAAGAAGAAGAAGAAGAAGAGAAAGAATTAAGCTGTGCAGGTACATGTACTTACCCCTGAGATGAATGCAAACATTACACGGCAAACTTGGGGAGAAGGCGGTTGCCTCCACCCACCCTGTTGGAGACACAGGACTTTTGCAAGGGATTCCTAGCTAACAGAGCCCCACAGGTCCCAGTTGAGTCCTTTAACACTAAACAAAGTGCTGCCCAGTTTCCTGTTCCTTGGATGGGAACCCCTGCTTGCGTCCTCACTACAGTCAGCGGTGCCCCTTTCCATCACATTCTGGTCACACCACGGTGCCAGCGCATTCAGGGCCACCTCATACTTCCAAGCCCTGATCACTGGCCATTTCCAACACAAGAGAAGTGATGACCAAGAAATGCAGCTGTCCTCAGCATGTCACACGCTATGGTGACATGTGTCATGAAAACCCACATGGCCCTCTGGACCAGTATGGTCACTCACCATTGTTTTGACTCCAAAGTTCTTTCCAATACGGGGGCCTGCAGCTCGGGCCATGTGTTGGCTCAGTATGCGGATGTGGGGGAGCCCAGCAGCAGCTTGCCTGCTCGGGTTCCTGCAACCAAGAGGCTCTCTCGGCCGCATTTTCAACTTCCCTGTGATTGAAAACCTGAATGGATGCTTTCGAAGTTGTTAAAAGTACAATAGGTGGGTTGGCAAGATAGCTCAGCGGTCTAAAGCACCTGCTTAGGCAAGCTTAGGCAACCCCAGGGACTGCGGTTCGATCCCTAGCACCACGTGCTGTGCCAGCCCCACTCCCAGGGCAGGCTGAGCCAGCTCTAACATACATACATACATACATACATACATACATACATATATACATACAGTTTAAAAAAAATTTTTTTTAAAGTACAATAGGAAATTAAGGGAAAAGAGCTCAGCTCACAGCTCTTTGCGTCTGACCCCGCAGTGCATCTAGCCCATTTTATCTCAGCCCTGACAACTACGTGAGGAAGACACTGAAGCAAAAGCCAAATGATCCAGCACGGCCCTGTCTTCCTGCCTTTGGGGGCTGCTGGGTCCAGAGAGCCGGCCAGGAAACCCTGCCACCCAGCTCCACTGGTCTGCACCCACCAGCCCCCTCCTCTTGCTCTCAGAGGCCGCTATGGCTTATATCTTGAAGACTGGTTCTGTCACAGGTGGTACCTTTGGAAGGCGACTGGATTAGAGTGATTTATAACTGCCCTACTTCTGGGGGAGGTGGCATTGGGTGAGAAGATGTGGGTCACTCTGGGCATGACCCGGAATGAAGTAGCTCCCTTCCCAGCACTTGATCTCGAGTTCTGCTTCCTGTCCACCTTGCCTTGAGCAGCTCCCCTGCACCCTGCCCTTCCACCCTGGCCCTCTGCTGCCTTGCAGCCAGTGAGCTATAGACTGAAGAATGAGCCAAAATAAATCTCTCTTTCATTAAATTATGAATATAGCGCATTTTTGCCCTAGCGATAAACATTGACTAAGTCACATTTTGTCCAAATTCAGTATCGCGGTTCCCACCCTTCCTTCAGGGACTCCATCCTAGCAGGATGGCACCACAGTTCCAACTCTTTCTTGTCCACAGAGCAGGCTAACGTGGCACACAGAATGTGGTACTCATTGGCTATGGGTGACAGGGACTGCTTGGTGCTCCCTGGAGATAGAAGTGCCAGTGAGGATGCTGATAGGCTTCAAAATCTTACTGTCTTACTCCTGCTGCCTTTCGTGGCTTGGAGGTAGAAAGAGAATGGGAAGCACAGTAAATAAAAGAAGCTACGCAGCAGCATTTGCATCTGATTTATGAATCACCATCACACGTAATGTATTTCTATAACAGAAACCAATTCGAACCAAATTTAATACCAACAGTCATTGCTCTGTGGTCAGTGGGACATCTCGCTGGCCTCGAGCAAGAATGCAGCTGGGCCTCAAGAACAAGAAGCTAGAGTGCTCTGACCTAGGGCCTCAGAAATGGTCTCCTTTGTCTTTATTTTATTGTCTGAACAGAGAGCTATAGTCTCCTTGGTTCAACTACATGGTTAAAAAAACGTTACCTACCAAGTTGGGCCTGGTGGCACAGGCCAGCAACGCCAGCACTCTGGGAAACTAAGACGGAAAGTACTGAAAATTCAGTTCCAGCCTGGACAATTTGACATGTTACTGTCTCAAAATTCTTTTTAAAAGGCTTGGAATGCAGTTCAATGCAGAGACCCTGGAGCCAGTTCCCCATCACACACACACACACACACACACACACACACACACACACACAGATTACCACACAGAATCTTCTGAGTTTGCCTCTTCTCAGCTCTCCACTTAAAATAACAGCCAGGTTAACCTCTATTTTCTTGGTCTTAATATCATGCGTTATGTGTTTCCAGGAATTTCGCAGTCAGACCCCCAGACTGGGTTCAAACAGCCGTAGGACAGAACCTAGGTCATTTGCTGGAGCATGGCTTACAGGAGACCAGTCATTGAAGTCTCTGATAGGAATAAGCTTGGGGTGGGGGAGCTATCCCAAAATTGAGGGTCCAGGAGAACAATTCAATGACTATTAACACCACAGATCCTCCTCAACCACTAGCATGCTTGTAGTAACATTCTGGCATTTGGTTTGGCTTGGTTTCTTGTTTTGGTACCTAGAGTCAAGCTCAGAACTTTGCACTTGCCAGGCAGGTACTTACACTGCTAAGCTATCTCCCCAGCCCCGCATTCTAGTTTCACAGATAAAGAAAGAAAACCTTGGAAAGATTTCACAGATGCTAAAGGTAAAACCAAGAGTGGCATCAAGTTCTTCTCCAGCCTGCATAGAAGAACTTTAGAAAAGACACCTACTCCCATTTTTCAGAAGATTTGACATTCAATTGGAGATGCGTGGCAGATCCTCAACAAAACAGTGCAATGCAATTTTGAAAGCAGAGCATGAATACCACAACTGTTAAAAGGGGAAATAGAGTCAGAGTTGCTGAAGTTAATCAGCGAATTCTTGTTCAGAAAGATCTTTGGAAAGCATTTAGGAAGGAAAATTCAGGTGTAGAAAGTGAAAGAAATCATGCATTTCCAGCAGCAGTTCACATGTTAGTACTGCAAATTTGACTCACTCCTCATCCTAATACTTGTAGAAAGATGAGATTTATGTCTGTAGAGAAACAAAAGATTATGAAAGCAGAACCAGAGAGAAATTTCCAAAATTGTCAAGCAAGGAAAGAGCCCACCTTCGACCTTACTTTTCTCCTCAAAGGATGGTGAGAGTAAGGATTATTCTAGTGTTGTAAGCAGATCATCCAAAGGGGCCATTTAATCTCTAACACAGTAGCGGAAGTCTTTCCCAGGCCACCCTTTGAATAGCATTCTTTTGCTTTCCCACTATTGCTCTTAAGCTAGAGTTATCTCTACTAAAAATTACTTCTGAAGGGATAGGAGTGACCCGCTTTCAAAATCATGTTCAGTATCCATTCTTCAGAAGTGGCGTCCAAACCCAAGCAAGATCTCCTGAACAACCCCACCACAGCCCACCAGGTGAGTAGAAAGAAGGATTCCTGAAGAGAAGCAAAGAGGCTGCCACAGAAAAGGCTGAGAAAGCAGAGGGGACTAGGAAGTGTGGTTGTGGGCACAGGGGAAGCAGAGGCCTCAGAACCCTGCCAAGACTCCAGCTTGTACTTTGGGTGAGGTGAAGGGCCCTGGAGAGGTGACCACAGGGAGACTGGATCTAAAGCTGGATTTGAGCATGGCACTCTGGCTAGGGTATCAGAATGAGACTTTGAGAGGATAGGGGCAGGACATGGGCATGGTGGCTGCACCTCATGACAGCCCAGTATGATCCCTGACACCACATGCTGCACCAGTCCTACCCCTAGGGCAGGCTGACCTGGCCATAATAATAAAAAAATAATTAAATAAGTAAAACAGAGTACTGATCAGTTATGCAAAAGGATAATTTTGAGTCATTTATAGGAAAACCGAAAAATCTTGAAGCCGTCGTGATAAGTGAAACACATTCACAGAGGTTAAATAGCATATGATGTCTCTCATATAAGAGAAACAAACAATCCAACACGTAAAATACAAAGCCAGTTGAGCACAGAAAGACCCAGCAGAGAGGAGGTGGGGAGGCTGAGAGCGTGGAGGGTGGGGCTAAAACTGACCAAGATGCAATGCATAAGCATCAAACCTCACACTGCAGAGGCTGCTACGTGTCAGCAACATGCACTTGTAAAAAAAAGAAACCCATGGTAACACATGTTTTAATTCAAAATATATCTTGTTCAAACATCCAGGGTTATTCTCCAATCAGCAAAACAGAAAAGGACAAAAAGAACCCATGGTCCCTTCTAGTTCTACACATGTGTTTGCTTTTACACAATTAGAATTTCTTTTCTTTTAGTTTTTTTATTTTATTTGTAATCAGTTTGCAGTTCGCATGGTTTACAGACATCCTGGGGGATGGTCACATGCACACATACTACAGCAAGTTTCTTCCTTTTCTTTTTAATGTACTTAGTACAGGGTCTACAAATTCTACAGGATCTCACTACATAGATAAGACTGGCAGTGATCCTGTTGTTTTCAACCTCCCAAGCACCAAACTCAGTCTTAATCACTACCCCAGCATGCCCGGGGGTGGGGCCAGCACAGCAGGATGGGTATTGAACCTTGGCCACGGTGCCCTGCTTAAGCAGGTGCTTTAGTCTGCTGAGCTATCTGGCCGGCCTTATTTCTTCTTTCCTAATCCCTTTCACTGGCCCTCCTCCTCCCTCTACCCCATTTTCTTTCTTGATGCTATTTGTCTTAGCTTTTGTTATAGCACATGATGCTTAAATTAACTGGGACCATTAGGTTCCTGTACACAGCTCCTTTTCACTCTTGCTGTTTCCCCTTCCCTGCCTCCCACCCCTCATTCCCTTGGACCACCTCACTTTTGCAAGAGATCCACCCCCTTGTCCCTTTCTGCCCACCCTTCATCATTTTCTGTGTGTGTTCTTTGCCTCACTCAAATGAGAGATACCATGTGGCTACCCGATCAGAACATCTAACAGCTACTTAGCACAAGCAAGTCCAGGCAAGGGGATCGAGGCTTTCGCGTCATCTCTCTTGCCTGTGACAGTCCACGTGCTACAGAAAGAAAAAAGGTTTGAGCATAGGAAGAGAAAAATAATAACTGGCTTTCTCTCAACAGCAGTGTGGAGGTCCTGTTTCCTGGCTTTAGGAGATGTGATAAGAAATGCTATGAAGGCTGCAGCTCAGTGCTGCAGTATAGAAAGGTGAGCCCCTAAAAGCATGAGGTTGTGTCCTCACCCCTGAGTCTGTGACTGTGGGGCTTCTGGCTCCTCCCCAAAGTCAAAGTAACTGTGAAAGGCAAAAGAGTTTGAATCAATGTAGGACACTGTGGGAGCTAAAATGATATAACTAAAGACATGCACAAAAGAGGACTTCCAGAACCACTTCCTATGGCAAGAATGTGCCTAGAACAGTGGGATAAAGGTGAGTTCATTGCAAGGAGGGATGTTTTGTAGGAGAGCAGTAACACTGTCTTTTACTGTAAAATTTTTAAAATTTTAACCATTTTCTATATCTGTCAATCAAACCCACATCTAAGTGATAGCAGACTTAATAAGTAATTAGGAGATTTTTTTTTATAATCCTCACTTAGTGCCTCAGCATTTTATGATGGAGAAAAATGTCCTTAAAGCCTATGCCTGATTCATTATACTTCTTAGTTTCCTTTTGAAATGAGTTGGCTGACTTAATATTCCGTAAGAACCCTAAAGATGGAGAGCCTAATCCTGATATAATTACTACATTCTCCAGAGAATTGGATCATTTAAGCAGAGTGGGTGTAGCCACAGATAGCAGTCATGGAGTAACATACGTAGCAACCACTGTGACATTCTCAAGGCCACGTGAATGAAGTTTTGGAAGAGACCCAAGAAAATGCCCCAACATTTCTCTTAGTTCAATGAGAAGAAATTTTTATACCAACAATGATGAGAAAAATTATCATGTCTACATCCTGTGCACTGAATAACTGCTACGAGGACAACAATATGCATTGTATCAATTATTGGGAATATACTGCTAATGTGTTTTGAAACTGTCGCATTGTTATTTCGCATTAAAAGGAATAAAAAATAAAAAGAAAAAATAATAACTGGCTTTGAGGAGTGGGAAGTCAGCTCAGTTTTAAACATGAATCCAGGAAATGTTTTATTAAACAGCTAAGGTATTTACTGGCTTAGACGAAAGAATAATCCTGTTCTAAATCCCACTAACCTCATGAGTATTTCATCTATCTAAGGAAGCCACAGAAGCACATTCCAAGGAAGTTTCTTGCTGTATTACCCTGACAGAACAAAAGTAATACATACTTTTACACCCAGTTGCTAATAATATTAAATACGCATGATGTATCAAGCATTAAACACGTGCCAGGAACTGTGTCAAGATCTTTATGTTTTTCTTCACTTAACCATGCAGCAATCCCAAGATAGGTATTCTTAGGCACTCAACATGTATTTGTTGAAAGAATAACGTTGGTTGAGATGGAGAACACTTAACTTGCTCAAGGTTAGCTAGCTGGATATGGTGGATCTGAGTTCAGTGAGGTCACTCAGAACTGGGGACCGGTGTTCCCAGACGCCGTACATTGGTTGATTCTCTGCATCTTAACATTAGCTGCAGAGAATGCTGCTGCGATGGCCCCACCCAGCTCCCGCTGGGCTCAGCCGGTGGCCAGTTAGGCTGCTGATGGCTCACAGCTGAGTCTGTCTGTGGACAGCCCCTGCTGCCAAAGCAGCCATCTGCCCTGCCAAAGATCATGTCCCTTCCTCAGGGATGCCCATAACCAGCAAATGATAGATGGAAGGACACAAAGGCCTGATTCCTCAGTTCAAGACCCCTAGCAGGGCCGCTTGGGTTCCAGAGGTGCCAATCAATTTTGCTTTTCTCATTTCCCAGAAAACCACACCCTCATCATTCTCACACAAGTCCTGCTCGCAAGGTCAGTATCCTGGTGGAATCCAACACAGATATTGACCTCTGCCTAAATCTGCTTGGGGCAGGCATTCTAATCAGGTAATAACTAGTGGAACTGTATTAAGCTCCAGGTATGTGATTGTTTTTATCTTTCAAATGTACATTTTAATTAGAGTGCCTTGTTTTGTTTTCTGCTTGCTTTTTCTGTTTGTTTGTTTTTTTAATGGCTGGCTCAGCCTGCCCTGGAGGAGGGGCTAGTGCAGCATGTGGTGCTGGGGATTGAACCTCGGTCCCTGAGGTTGCCTAAGCTTGCCTCAGCAGGCATTTTAGTTGGCTGAGCTATCTCACCAGCCCAGGGTGCCTTGTTCAAAATTTACAGTTCTTTTATATGTTGTGAACTCTAATCTTAAGTGAGTTACAGTCACTGTATGACAACTGTCCCTGCCCGTGTCTGTCTTCTCACTTGGCAAAACCTTTGCTATGCAGTAGTCTCTGCCTTTGAAATGCCAAGCACGTATGTTTTACAGCTCTTCTGCACTTATATTTCATGTGTTTTCTATCGCACATTAGGCACATGCAAATGAAAGCATTGATACCCAGTTTCATACCAATCACACACCAAGATCAGATTTTAATCTGATATCCATGGGTGCAGGTGAGGGTGCAGAAGAGCAAGAACCTTCTGCCAGTGGAAATGGAAATGGCTACAATTTACAGAACGTATTAGTAAAATGTGAAGAGGCTGAAGATGGCCACATGGGTCACCCTGAGATGGCAGTGCTAGGTATAAACCCTAAATAAATTCCCACACTGGGATGTGAGGAGCCAGGTTCAAGGTATTCCCAGCAATGCTGTTTTGTGAAAATGAACAGTGAGAGATATAGGTATGTGGAAGGGCAGTGCATAAATTATGGAATAAATAAATGGCTAAGGTCAATGGAATACCTAAAGCCATCAAATAAAAATGGACATGGCTCGGAGCGGCAAGATGATTCAGTGGTCTAAAGTGCCTGCTTGGGAAAGCCTAGGCAACTGCAGGGGACCACATGCTGCGCCAGTCCCATCCCCAGGGCGAGATGGACAAGGCTCCAAAACGATATGTAGATCCAATCAATTGTTAAATTATAACTTCTAGGTCGAGTTCTAAAACTGGAAGTATAAAACTAAAATCAGGGCTACTTACCTGTGGCAGTGATAACAGTGGACTCTGAGAAACAAGGACGTGAAGGAAGGTGCTTGGTAGCCTCTACTCGGTGAGGTTTTTTATTTTTATTTATTTTTTTAATTTAAAAGAAAAACGTTCTGAAACAAACACGGTGTGATGATCAAGTTTGATAAACTGGATAATGCGTACATACCATTTGCAATATTATTCCCAAATCTCTTTTTTTTTTTTTTTTTTTTGGGACCAGGGTTTGAACTCACGACCTTGCGCTTGCCAGGCAGGCACTTGTGCCATAGAGCTGTCTCCCCAGCCCCATTATTCCCAAATCTTATCTATCTGAAATGTTATACAATAAAAGTTTATTGAAAGAAGAGAACATTAGCTAGTATTGAAAATTTAAGACAGATTTCTCAGAACGATCTTCAGAGATCAGAATGGGTTCATAAAGGATGTAGGGTATATGCATCATGAGAGAGGGAGACCTTAAATGACCATGGAATTTCTGACAATCTGATTGGCAGAGGAGGCTGCATTCAGGCTGCGGAGGAGACAAGCGCGGTGAGCGGTGAGCGCTTCCGCCCTGTAGGAAGTTGCCCCTCAGCGGGGCTGTGTGGGGAGCTAGAGCCAGGGGCACTGATGAGGGCTATGAGGGCTGTCGCCAGGGCCTCCCAGCGCGCAGCCCTAAGACCTGTGGGCAGAAGCACTTCACAAAAGGGAGGCAAGGAGGGGCTTGGCGCCTCTATGATCCACCTTGCACCCCCAGTGAACTATTTCAGATCAGCTATATAGAGACCATGGCGAAGGGCGGCGAGCCACAGCTGTTTCCGAACTCAGCTCCGCTGGACAGTGATGCCGCTGGTGTGCTTAGCCCAAGCCAGGGCTGCAAACCCTGGAGCTAGTTGGGAGAGATTTTGTGAGAGATTGTTATTTTAATTCTAGTTTTACACGCCTGACAGCTGAGGTGCTGATGGACCCTGCAGGGAGAGAGAACAAGCAGGCACTTGAACATGGATGTCTGTATTCAGTGAAGAGCGGTGAGGACAGCTTCAGGGTCCCCTGCAGAGAGGCAGAGAAGACTTGGGAATGCACACATCTCCTGTCCAGGAGCGGAAGCATGGAGTACTGGGCTGCTGCACTCTGCTCCCATCTCGGGGTCCATCCTGTACAAAAAGACCTGGGGTGTAGGTGCGTGACAACCCATTCACGATGTCCAAGCTCCCAGCATCCCTCAGAAGACCAGAGGGCAAAGCTTCATGCTTACGCCAAGGTGGGCCTGCCGTACACAGAGTAAGCTTCTGCCGTTTCCACAGGGGCGCGGCAATCGTCACATACTCAGGAGCAAGTGAACCTCATATCGTGGATGTTGATCTTCATCCGGGCCATCAGCGCGTGATGTGATAGCCTCTCCGCGCACTGGGTTGTAGCAGGCAGCCACAGCCCGCACTCAGCTACCCCACGTGAGAGGGGAACAGCATGCATACAGCAGTGTGTACATCCAACGAAGGGTATGGGATATTTACTACCTTATTTCGCTTTGAGGGTTTTGCTCAACTGTAGACTAAGGTAAGCTCTCTGAGCATCCTGAAGGCAGGACAGCCTAAGTGATGATGCTTAGTAGTTTAGATGTATTCAATGCATTTTAAATTTAATGCTTTAGGAACGTATTCTACTGCTGCTCTTTTTGTTTAAAAAAAAAAAAAAAACCTACAAGACACAAGCAAAAATAATCTGATTCGACTAATTTGAGCAGGACACGGGGATGCACCTTTATAATTCCAGCATTCAGGAAACTGAAGTAGGGAATCACTTCAACTTCAGGCCAGCCTAGGGTACATAGTGAGACCCTGTCTCAAAATAAAATAAACAACAACAAGAAAGCGTGAACCTCGTCCTCTAAGGCAGGAGCTGACGCAGACTCCAGGTCACTCCAGTCTCCGAGAAGTTCCGCTGGCCAGCGCAGAGCCACATTCGCAGACTGCGCAGCATGCCGCAGGGAATGGGTGTCTGCTCATTATTCCTTCAGCAACCGTCTAGACTAGTCAGGCAAAGCTGAGGACCTCACAGGGCCAGTGCCAGACCTGGAGCTAGTTCCTGCTAGGTGTCCCCTCCTCCGCGGGAATCCCAGCCCTGCTGAGCCAGAGGCTTCCTGGGTGTGGGAACGAACCTACACCAACAGAAACATTCTATTGCATCACAAGTCAGCCTGGTACAGGATGGCTGAGTTGAAGCCCAACTTGATGACTTACCAGCTTGGCTAAACCTCTTCTCAAGATAAAAGAGGAAAGGCTGGCCAGATAGCTCAGTGGATTACAGCACCTGCTTAAGCAGATGCAGCCACCTAGATTCAATTCCCATCCTCAGGACATGCTGAGACAAAGACTGACTCTGGGAGTGGCGGTGCATGCCTGGAATCCCAGCGTTTGGGAGGCTGAAAAACAGGAAGGACCACTACGAGTCCAATCTGTGTAATGAGACACTGTACATCCTGTAGACACTGCACTAAATACATAAAAAAAAAGAAAAGGACTGGAGATGTAGCTCAGTGCCAAGATCCTGGATTTATACCTGAGTACCAAAAAAAAAAAAAAAGGAAGAAAGAAACCCATAAGCATTCTACAAACTCAAAGTTTAATAACAATAATAAAAATAGTTAGTCTGCTTAATGCACTACACAGGCTTAGTAAGAAAATGGACATGTAAATCCAGCACTTGGAAGGCTGAGGCAGGAGGATCAGAGTGAGTTCGAGACCAGCCTGAGCTACAAAAGTGAGGTGAAGGTCAGTCTGAACTGTATAGTGAGACCCTGTCTCAAAAAAAAAAAAAAAAAAAAAAAAAAAAAAAAAAAAAGAAGAAAAAAAAAAAAAAAAAAAAAAAAAAAAAAAAAAAAAAAAAAAAAAAAAAAAAAAAAAAAAAAAAAAAAAAAAAAAAAAAAAAAAAAAAAAACAAAGAGAGAGAAATGGAGGAAGAAAGGAAGGAAGGAAGAAAGAAAGAAAGAAAGAAAGAAAGAAAGAAAAAGAAAATGAAAAAATGGACACTTAAAACAGAAAACCTTTTCTAATCTATCATGGCTTTCTAAAAGAATAAAATTAATGACTTAAAAATGTATATAAAAAACCCTAAAAATAATCTAAACTTCTTCCCAAGATTTATGTGGGGCTCAAGATAGTAAAATTCCAATTTTTCTGCAGTGATGAAATGGAATACTTTTTCCTATCATCTTTCCAGTTTACACTGCAATAGTAAGATACAGTATCTTACATTTGGAAACCGTGAGGACTTTGTTGGCAAAGACTCTTTGATGGAGATTATACCACAACATAAATCAGAGCTGATTAAACACACCAGGAACCAAGATGGCATTACAAGCAATTTTACAATTTGCTGTACACAGTAGTAAGAAAAACAGGAAGTAGGTGTTTATTAGCAGTTCCAAATATATCAGCCAAAATACAACTCCCTGTGGAGTCTGAGTTATTCAAAATACAGCAAAGAACAGAATTCCTAAGATTATAAAATGGTAATTAATCACAAGCGGTGTTCACGGACCAGTGATTTGGAAATCACCTTCTTATTGAAGATCTGGACCAAGAAGAGACTTCAAAGTGAAATTAATTGATCTCAGATCCACTGCATCTGGTCAATAAACCCTCCCCCAAAGTGTCACTTTCAGCCTGTTTGACAGTCTGTCTTCATTATATAACTATTCATCCCCCCCCCCCACTTTTGGCAGTACCAGGGATCAAACTCAGGACCTTGCACTTGGCAGGGCGGCAGGCAGGCAGGCACTTATGCCACTGAGCTATATCCCTGGCCCAATGTAACTATTTTACATACCATGTGTTAAGCAGCCATTTTCACCTAACTTGGTTAGTGTCTGAATGTCACCCCACATAAGTGGCTTGCATTAAAAGCACCTCAGCCTGAGAATTTGGAAGTCGCATTTAACAGTCAGATCTATGGTTGAGGCTCATTTGATAGAAACACAACCGTCGTGGGACCAGGATCACAGACTGTAGGGGCCAATAACTTGCACATCTAACATAGCCTGGCAACCTTCATACCTTCATGTTGATAAGTGAACCCTTTAAATATAAAAAAATAAAAAGTGCTGACCATTTCTGAATTGTGACAAAAGACTTTTAATGGCAGTGGTTTAAAAATACATATTTAATGAGGCTAGGGAGATAGCTCCGAGGCACAAGTGCCTACCTGGTAAGTACAAGGTCATGAGTTTGAACCCTAGTCCCGCCAATAAATAATTAAATAAATAAATAAATAAATAAGCATATTTAAAGAAAATTAAACAAAAATATACTTTTTTTCACGTAGAACAATAAAGAGCTTTATTACATGAGTTAAGCCAGGAGGGCAGGCTTATTTGCCTTTCCAGGCCTTGATTTTCCTCAGATAGAACTCCAGCTCTTAGCCCTCTAGCACACAGCCACACTCTGCTCGGCCACACTGGCCTGGTCTTGATGCAATGCAAGCAAGAAGCTGGCCGTGCTGGAACTGCTCTTCCAGAAGACTGCTGATTTTGCTGTTCTTTTTCCTTTCGTCATACTTCTTTTGAATTTTCTTCGATTGTTTTTTGTTTAAAATCTCCTCCTACTCAGGAGTCAGCTTGGCCCCCTTTTTTCAGGCCAGGGGCAGTGCATAATGGGATTCGTACCACTGTCCGAACGGCATGCTGTCAATGAGCACAATGCAGTTCTTCACCAGGGTCTTGGTGCAGACCAGTTCATTATCTGATGCATTGTAAACAACATCAATGATCCTTGTTCTTCGAGTACAGCACTCAGAGCCCCAGGAGAAGTTTCCCACATCTAGCCACAGGGCTCGGTACTACTTGTTGCCTCCTGGAACTCGGACTGTGTGCATGCGGCGGGTGCCAATCTTAGTGTTGGCAGCAGGGCACCCCAACTCATACTTCCGCTTCTTGTGATAGAGCTTTCTTTTGCCCCCGGTCTTGCACTGCTTGTGCCAGTTGTCCCAAGAGATGACTGTCGCTTGGTGCCAGCTGGAAAGAGGAAACACGAGGGCTCATGGTCCGATTTGTGTGAAAAAAAATATACTTTCAATGTTTGCAGAAGCAACATAAAGGGGTCAGTCATAAATTCGAACTTGATTTCATCCATTATTTGCTTAGAAATAGTGAACTTAGGGAATCAGACAGATGCAAACGTTAGGAACTTGCAGCCGCAATTCCTTGTAAGAGGGACAGCAGACAAATTGCTTAACCATACTGTGATTCAAGTTCTCCCATATAAATCTAGACAATTAGATTGGCTCAGCTGCCTCAGGAGCTCGTTAGGATGAACGAAGTATCTTGGTTCCCTGTGAAGCACCATGCAGTCCTCTGACTGAAGTCACTTTGGAAATACAAAGAATCAGTGAACTGAATTATTTGTCTCCATCGAGGGAAGAGATGAAGGGGAGTATGTGTGTATACTGAGCTGGACTGGTCTGCACACATCTTCTATAAGTTTCTCTTCCTAGGAGTTGGGAGTGAAGAAGGAAGAAAGTTGTTGGAAGACAGCTCTGTCACCTGAACTGAGAAGTTACCCAGGAGCTAATTAGAGACAAATTAGCTCCTGGGCTCGGATCTCAATGAGACCTCTGTACTTCTTTCTTAATGTCTGATGACCTCCTTTGTGGGAAGCCAAGCTGCCAGTTCTTTATCAGCTGGGCTTCCCCTCACCAGGGGTTGGCTGGTCAATCCTACCAGCACCACAGAGAGAAGCAGCTCAGGAAAGAGGGAAGCAAAAAGGGAAGAGAAAGGGAGTCTTGGAGAGAGAAATGCAGAGGCATAGCTCTCCTTCCTCTACCGAGGCAATGAACAGGTGGTCTTGTCGGCACAGAATGCCTCCTCCTTCGGGTGAATGGAAGGCAAATGGCTTCCCAGGCTTGTGTTTATGGCAAAGAAAGGTGACAGAAGCAAACATTGCTACTCCTACAACCCTAAAACATGTCAAATCAGTCTTCCCTATTTGTTCATTGTGAAAGCCCAAGAGCACATGAGGACACTCCAGGGTGAACCTGGATCCTGGAATCAGTGCTTGGAAGAGAGTCCCATAGAAACCACTCTCTCCCCACCCTTGGGACATCACTTGTGTCGTAAATGACCTTTTGTTACACTGACTCACTGTATTTGAGGGTTTACTTGTTACAGCTTCACACACCCTACCATATCTAATACAGAATAGGAAAGAGGGGTCCATTCAAGCTAGTCTCTTCAGCCAATCAGCTCCAGACTCTGAAGTCGCTGGAGAAGTTGGTGGAAAGCTTCTCTCATTCCCTCCCTTGTTTTCCTGGCAGCCCAAGCTTCCTGCCGACCAGCTCCACAGGTGGTGGCCGCCAAAGCTGTAGCCTCCTCCTGGAACCTCTCAAATAAAGAAGGTCACAGATGTTCTCCACAGGTCCCGCCCTGGAAACGGGCTCTCTATTGGCTGGGGTGAAAAGCCCATTGCTTGTTCTTCCCGGGGTGATATCAGGCCTCAGTTCTCCACCCCTCCCTGCCGCTTTTCATTAAACAAACTTAGGCCCAGCATGAGCAAGTCAGCTCCAGAAGTCCCGTGGTACTGTTGCTGCTCGTCATTCTCAGAGTATGACCTGGCTGGTACCCACAATGCTCAGCAGAGGAGAAGATCCCCACCAAAACATTTTACATGTGTGTCCCATTGATTCAGAATAACTAAGCACAAGCAGTAATACTGGGGAGATCTGTGGCACTGTGGAACTGATGTAAGGACTTAGGGGCCTACTTTGAGAAGGCTGCAGGTGGCCCATGAGGGACCCCAGCAAAGCATCAACTGTACCCGAGGCCACCACCTGGAATTCCACAGTCTCTAGCACCTTCATGAAGAGCTCATGAATGTGCTCTGAGGGAAATTTTTCCAAAAGAATTTTCATCAACCTACTGTCCAACCTATTGTGCCCAGTGGTGGTGTCAGACCTGTGAACCACGGGCCTGGGCTACATCTAGACCAAGATAGGTTGGTTTGGTCCTTGTGGTGCTTTAAAAATATGATAGCCACATTTTTTAAATGAAATTTTTGGGTGATGACATTTCACAGGAAAATTGAGGTCGCTGGCTGCTCTTGCAGGACCAGAAGATTGAGCAATATGGACCCAAGTTCTCCCCTGGTGACACTCCGTGGTAATTAAATTACTGTCACCCCTTGACCTGGGAATGTCTATAACAAAAAATTATTTCAGTGAAACATTGCCTTGAATCCCCCTCAAAATAGTCACTCTGCCTGAGAAGATGCGTATCCCATCATTCTGGCCACTTTCTGAAGCAATTCTGCAAGTCCTCTTTCCTGAATGCCTGTGAAGTATGACCAGAAGAAAAAACGGGACCGCTACTAAGTGACACCCAACAAGAACATAGATTAGTAAACATGTCACAGTCCTTACCCACTTCCTTCACAAGGTCCACACCATGCATTTTTGGCATTTCCAAAGTTAAATTGACTGTGGAAAGGAAATGCTTTTTTTGTTTTTTGTTTTTTTTTTTTGTGGGACCAGGCTTCAAACTCATGATCTTGCACTTGCCAGGCAGGCACTTGTGTCTTGGAGCTATCTCTCCAGCCCCTGGAAGGGAAATGTCGTGAAGCAATATAGGACCTCAAGATAGCCACACCAGCTCAACTAAGAACACTTATGAAAGAGAAATTTCAGAACTGCTTCCATGAAGTGTCATGAATGGAAAGATCAGTGTGTTTGAGGTGGGGGAGAGGAGTAGAGGGGGATTCGTGGCAATGTGTCTTTTATTGTAATAATTTTAAATTTTTCAACATTCACTATAGTTTTTGATCATGCAGGACACTTTTGATTTCATGGCTGGCTGTGTCCAAGATACCCCTTGTGATGCTTTGGTCCCTTCTGAAGAAGAGAGCAGCATTTAGAAGGACCTTTCCATACCACAGCCATGGAGCAAGAGGGAGGACACCAAGAAGAGGGTCCCTTGCTGCATGGATTACCGGTGTAGGCAGCTGTGACAGCTGACTGCTTGTGTCAACTTGAGGAGTTTAGCAGCTCAGCTAACTCAGCTCAGCAGTCAATACCCTCGGGTCTGGCACACCCATCCTAGTGTGTTGAGCCCCTGAATAGTATAAAAGGAAATAAGGAAGGACAGACTGGCTTCTGCTCTTCAGAGAAGCTCCAGGCTTCAATGTACCTTGGACGTCATCTCCTAGCTTCTAGCACAGACTCTGGCTTCCAGCCAGAGTCCAGCATAGACTCTTCAACCTTCTTCATGGACTCCTGTTACAGACTTGCATGGATGCTGTGGTGAGCTGCGCAACTTGGCCTGAAACTCTCAGCCTCCAGTGTGTAGAAGCCCGATGCCCCCGATGCTGTGGGGAGCCCTGTAAGCTGAGAGCGTAATTTCTTTTTTTCTTTTTCTTTTTTTTTTTCTTTTCTTTTTATGGCCTGCCCAGCCTACCCTCGGGTGGGGCTGGCATAGCATGTGGTGCCAGAGATCGAACCACGGTCCCTACGGTTGCCTAAGCTTTCCTAAGCAGATGCTTTAGACTGCTGAACCATCTCACCAGCCTGACAGTGTAATTTCTTACACATCTATATATCTTGTGTTCTATCCTCAAACACTCACTGAATCAACAGGGTCAGCAATGACCAATGGAGAGGTCTCATCAAGGGAGGGACACTGAGCTTGAGGTGCCAGTGGTCCTCCACAGATACTTGGGGACCCCCTTCTGGCCTATGCGGCTGTCATAACTCTCAGTTCCCTGGCAGAGGTAAAGAAAAGCTAGCATCTTGGCATGCACAAACCGGGGCTCTCCCTATTATTTCTACTTTGTATCGCTCATGAAACCAACACCATAGGCGAGGAGGACACCTTCAGGGACAAGGAATTCTCCAATCTAAGCTGGCTATTTCCTGTTAATTCTCATGATCCTCGGATTCCTGGATTGTTGGGTTGTCCTTGATTTCTGCATTACTCCTAATTTCCTGAATTCTCCTCTCTCTCCTTCTCTTCCTCTTTTCCTGCTCCTCCCCCTCTTCTTCCTTCTTTTCCTCCTCCTCACTGGGATTGTTTAGTAGTGTTTATCTTCTGAACATAGTGCTTCAGAGTGTGACAGTTCCCACTTGTTAACAGATAACTGTTTCCGCACACAATTTAGAGACTCCTGAAAGGCAGCAATTCTCTTCTGGGCCCCATTCTGGCCCAAAATAATGCCAGAGAAATAACTGCTGTATGAGAATAAGAAGACCTAGAAGTCTGGTGGCATATTAAGGTAAGAGGGATATCCAGCTCCAAAACATCTGAGAAGTCAAAAATATGAGCCCTTATCTGCCTTAGTACACTTTCAGGAAGCTTAAAACTTGCCTCTCATGTGCTCCAATATGTTAAAATTCAGAATAAACTCTCTTAAGGGGCTAGGGAGATAGCTCCGTGGCAGAAGTGCCTACCTGCAAGTGCAAGGTTGTGAGTTCAAACCCCAGTCCCATAAAAGAAAAGGTGGGGGGACAGAATAAACTCTCCTAAAATCTATTCCTAGTATCTAAGATTCACCAGTGATCATACTGCAGACAGAAGCCCTTGTGCATCAGATGACAGGCCCTTCTTCCTAGCAGCCTAGCAATCTAAACTTCTCTTTCCATTAACTTCTTCCAAGTAAAGGAAAAAATCATCTAGAGGATCTAGAGGCTCTGTCTACATCTGAGCAGGTACATAGCGTTGGAGCCAGTGGAACGATGTTCTCTCTCAGCCCTCTGACTGTGAGTTGGGTTCTAACTACCTGTGTGTCTCCAAGGAAATACCGGACTCCCTTCCCTTTACTTCAGGGCTGTAGGGGATTTCTAACAGGTGGTTAACTTGTTACTCCCAGCAGAATTATACTATGGTGGTGCTGGGTGTGGGAGGCCCACCCGAGGGTTGTTGCCAGCAGCAGAGCGGGCAGAACAAGAGATGCTGTCGGGAGAAGCTGTTGGAGCTGTTGGAGGCTGCTGGTTCTCATGGGCTGTTCTGCTGGAGGACCTCACCATGCTGGCTTTCCAGAGGAGCCTTGGAGGAGCTCTGGTCCTCATCTTGAGCATCACTGCCTGGCTCCAGAGGGGAAAATGGTGCACTGCTCAGCCTCGTGGAGAAGCTTGTCACACTGACTTTCCTGATGGGAACTCGGGCTTTCCTCATCTCTGCAGAAGCTTGAAACTTTTCTGTGGCTGAGGATGGCTGTGGTACTTTTGGGGGAGCTCTGGTGCTTAACTTCAGCATTGCTTCCTGGATCCAGTTCAGAGCCCTCTGTGCAGGCACAGATCCTTTATCCCACTAGCATAGACTTCCTGGCTTTCACCACTGACGTTTGGGCCTTTCCAGCACAGATCTGTGAAGCATGCCTGCATGAGACTATTGTAGGCTCCAGGCCTCCAGTTGGTCTTGGAGGAGGAAGCATTGCTATGAGCTCTAGGTTTTCAGCTGGACTTATGCAGGATATTAGGATCTAGACCCTCACCTGGAGTCTTCAGGGTTTATATGTGTGAACAGATTTCCTGCCCTTCTTGTATATGACTCTTGGGTGATTCATTATAAAATACTATCATAAAACATGTCCTGTATTATATTATTACCTTGTGAATACACCAACCAGGAAAAGTGCTTTCCATGAAGCTCCACTAAAGGCATAGAGATGAACTAACTTGACCCCAGGCATCATGTGACAGACATTGCTTCGGTTCAATTGTGTGAGAGAGACTGGGTTTGGGTGTGACATAATAATATTAGTGAAAACGATGGCCCTTTGGTTTACATAGAGGCTTTCTTCCTGTACTTTCAAAGCAAATTTCAAATCTAATACAAATGACATAAAAGGGGACAGCCGAAGCCTTGGCAGCTATGGCCTGCAGTGTAATCCATTCATCTCTTCCGCAGGCACGCACTCTGGGAAGTGGGAACTGATGGCCCTGTCCAGGCCCGGCTGCTCAAAGCTTACCCTTCTGCTTCATTCTAGTGATAGTAACCTTCCCTCAGCTGAGGTTTTCAGTATTTTACAGCACAAATCTCCCATACTTTGTGAGAGAAAGGGCTTTGTAAATATTTAATCCCTTTTCTATGTGTCTCTCCCATCCCCAATAATTATCAACTGGCTGAATATTTGGTTATGGAAGGTTCTATAAGAGAAGGAAAGAAGGGAGGGAGGGAAGAGAGAGAAGAAGGGAGACAGAGTGGGAGAGAGACAGACAGAGACAGAGACAGAGACAGAGACAGAGAGAGAAAGAACAACTTTCCTTAAAAATATCATGGCTTCATTTAGCATTTACTCAAATATTATGAGTTTGGTGCTAATAAAACTCAGCCCTCCTCAGCCCAGTATTTCCAGTTTCCTCTTCAGTAGTGTGGTCTGTCCAAGAAGTCTGGCTCTCAGCTAAATGAAGCCATGATATTTTTAAGGAAAGTTGTTCTTTCTCTCTCTGTCTCTGTCTCTGTCTCTGTCTCTGTCTCTGTCTGTCTCTCTCTCTCCCACTCTGTCTCCCTTCTTCTCTCTCTTCCCTCCCTCCCTTCTTTTCTTCTCTTATAGAACCTTCCATAACCAAATATTCAGCCAGTTGATAATTATTGGGGATGGGAGAGACACATAGAAAAGGGATTAAATATTTACAAAGCCCTTTCTCTCACAAAGTATGGGAGATTTGTGCTGTGAAATACTGAAACTCACTCTGAATGGAACCTTCCGGAACCACCCTTTGCCCAATGGGATTACTTCATTTCCCTAGGATGTCTGCTCATTTTTCTTGTCCCAGCATCCTATCTAGATGAACACCTTCCCGCCAAGTCAATTAAAGAAAAAAAAAAAAAACAAACTCATTTCCCATCTTTGAATGAATCCTGAGAACCGTCCACTGCTGATGTTAAACACAGGAGAACAGCAAATGTTATAAGGGGTAAATGGGAAGTGAGGAAGTAAGGGTTATCCATTAAGAAGGCTTTCAAAAGTGGGTGGGTCATGGCTGCTTTGAGATTATGCTCATTTAGACAAAGCAAAACAAAAATCTGCTCAATGCATCTGGGAAGAAAATAAGATGCAAAAGGCAGAGGGGGGCACAGAACAATAAAGAAGTCTTTGAGGTTGCTTTGCCTTGTCTATTCCCTAAAAGGGGCATCAGGGTACTAAAACGCATAACTCAGAGATCCAGTGTACTTGTGACTTTTAAGTGCAGTGACCCTTCAACAGACTTTCCAGAGATTGTCTATGGAGTCACACCTGTGCTCTGTAAGAACCGAAAACTATAATTCTGCTACACAAAGAAATGAAGCGCTTGTTAAGTAGCTATCTCCTCCCACCCTTAGGCTTCAGTGTTTCTCAGTCTGGCATTCTGCAATAAAGAATCGGGTCTCATCCCAAATCTCAGAGAGGAGTCCTCCCCCTGCCACCATGTAGTCAGATAAATCATTTGGGAGAAAGTAGCCAGTTTTCAGGAATTCTCCAAATTTTTTAACCTGATATCCTAGAAAAAGGAGCAAGAAGAAAACAATTTCCAATAGTCCATGAGACCCAAATGTTTTTTCTTCTGCACTACTGGGGATTTATTTTAACCTATTTTATACAAAGATGAGTACTAGGCATCACAGAAGCCTATCATTATTTGAAACACCAAAAATTCTTCTCCAGTCCCCAACCCTCAAAATAATATAACCTAGCCAAAAGGCAGGCAAGTCAAAGACATTCCAGAGGCCAAGGTAGGCCTGTGCTTCTAATTATCTCCCGGTATTTCCTTTTTTCTTCCTTAAAAGGCTTAAATAAACTTGCTGGTGTTTAATTTTTCTAGTCTTCCCTAAAATTATTGCTACAGCTTTTTTTAAATTGGGTGACACAGTTTCTGTTCTCAGTGAACCAGCGTTCCTCTCCGTGTCATCTAAATGCAACAAGGAATCAATAGTGTCGCTCTGAACAGAACCTTTTACAACGGATTGAATTTCATCTAAAAGCATGTAATTCTGCATAGCCAGAAGCAGTTTCTAATCTTTATATATAGGAACTCACAGGGCAAAGAATTCAAAGCCATGGGATTAAGTAAAAATGTGAATGAAGAAGTAAAAGCTCTTGCTCAGCTGACACAAGAAAAGCCCTGTCATGTTTTCTAAGTTAATCGTTGCTGCGGTGGGGAAAATTGGGGAATACGCCTAATAGGTCTTGTAGGTCATTATTTACTGAAATGCTACACTGAGTGGTTATTTCTTTTTAAATACTAATAACCTAGAAAGCCTGGCCTCCTTCTGCATGAGGGTCAGCACAGAGGCATCTGATTAGTGTCAAAAATGACTGCCTCTCTTGGGTAAAGGAATTTCCTAAAGGAAACATAATTCACAATGACAAATGTCGGCATTTTTAGAATTACAAACATTACCTACAACTTGAATTCAAGTTGTGAACCCACTGGACAAAAGTTTGGTGCCAGTTTAGTAGTTAGCAGGTGATCCCCACTTTTAAAAATTTAAAAAATATAAGACATCTACTAAGGAGCAATGTAATAACTCTCTGATAGAATGAAAAGCTGACCCGGTAGTAATAGTAGCAAGGCTGTTTCTCCCCCGACTTCAATTTAAGTTATTAGTTGGTATATTTCTAAGCTGGCTTCTTCAGCTACATGTTCTTAAATCTAACAAAAACTCTGAGTCAAGGAGGAGAGATGGGGGCTGGGGAGATAGCTCCATGGCACAAGTACCTGCCTGGCAAGTGCAAGGTAATGAGTTCAAACCCCAGTCCTGAAAAAAAAAAAAAAAAAAAAAGAAAGAAAAAGAAAAAAAGAGGACACATATGCAATGTTGGTAAATAAAATTTTCCTATCTTAATTGTTAATTTATTAAATAGGTAACTTCAGTTTCTTGATTGATTTTAAATTATAAATTGATTTTTTTGCTTAAATAATAGGCAAACTAAGAAAATTACAGTGCAAGCCACTACATATGTTTATAATCAGCTTATTAGTAGACCTTGGTAAAGAAGGAAACTCTTCAAAGTTCTCCCATGTAGAAGATGCTCTAGTATGGCACCCCTAATTTTAGGGAAACACTGTACATATCTAACACATGTAGATCTCTTAGCCTAAGTACATTCCTCTCATAGGCGATCCTTTGTAGGCTTTCTGATATTGTAGATACAATACAAAACATTGCTCAGAAAATTTTAGTCCCTGTTAATGGTCTTTTTCTTTTTTCTTTGTTTCTGTTTTTCTTTTTTCTCTATTTAGGAGAGGGTGTACAGGGTCTTACTACTTAGATCGGACTCCTAGCAATTCTGTTTTCAGCCTCCCAAAGTGCTGGGATTACAGATGCACGCGCCACCACGCCCAGTCTCAATCGCTGTCTCAGCATCCTCCAGGGGCGGGGCCGGCACCGAAGGCCAGGGATTGAACCCAGCCGCTGCGCTCTGCCTAAGCAAGCGCTTTAGTCCCCTGAGCTATCAGGCCAGCCCCATCCCTTACATCGTTTAAAGCAAAAAAAATTTTGAACAGGAAATACAAAATCTTACAGACAATCAAAATTATTACTTTCACCGTCATGCATTTGACATTTCTTATTATTATTTAGGCTTAAAAACCTGTGTAATTTTTTACTCACTGTATTGACATTTTTTACATTTAAGGTACAGCTTCAAAAACCCTTTTAATAATTTGCTAACCAAGAAAGAATTTGGAACCAGAAATATGACTCAAAGTATTGGATGTCTGCAGCCACACAAAAGGGGAAATTCTACTTCTGGGGCTAGAGACCCTATTGTGAATGAAACGAAAAACAGCTAGATACTGTACATCCAACTCGCTCTCACAGGTGTGCACTCTTAATGTTAGAATACCCGTGTGAATTTTCAGTTTCCCATAATGTAACGGGAGACAATAAATTCTGAAGTTACCCTTTTGCCGTCAGCCCTCCCTACAGAAGAAGTGACCTCTTGTCTATTTAGATTTTCTGAGTATCGCTGCTGTGGCCCTGTGCGTGTTGCTCCGTAGCAAAGGTTTGTGTTGTGAGCCAGAGCTTATTGCAAGATCAAAGCTCTATGGCACTCACAATAAAATAAGAGGGCAAAGCCCAAAGAATCAGAGAAACAAAGGAAATGTTTAGGAGATAAGGATCAGTCTCAGATATGACATTTCATCCACGTCAGACCCTGTGCAGAAGTTCAATTCAAAGCTAAAGACAAAAATACAAAGCGATCAACCGAATGCCGCAGAGTCCCCCTTATCCACATGCCTCTGATTTTATTTCCATTTTTCAGCATCAGAATGAGTTGTTTGCTGAGTAAGGGCCTTCAGCTCATCTCTGAACATGCTAAGTGCTTATGGCATGGTACTTGGATGCGTGCGGGGCTGTCTTTTCTTGCTGTACTTTCAACCTACATCTCTTAAACAGCTATGACATAGCGCTGCTATAAAAAATAAAAATAGGGGTGTCATTAAGATCCTAGTTAGTGATTACTTTGGTCTATTGGATTCATATTAAAAGCAATCTTGGGGCTGGGGAGATAGCCCTGTGGTACACGTACCTGCCTGGCAAGTGCAAGGTCATGAGTTTGAACCCCGGTCCCACAAAATAAATAAATTAAATTAAAGCAGTATTTACAAATCACTGAGTATAACTTTACAAGATAACTACTAAAATGATCTGTAAATTTTGAATTTCATAAAAATAAAACGTGCTTTGAAAAGGCATTTCAAAAACTGTACATGCAGTGTGAAGCGCCTCCATAGCTCACTGGTGCTACGGTCTCCAAGGCTATGCCAGTCCTGTTACAAAAGTTTAGACTGTTCTTTTAACCTAAAGAAGTGGGTCTACTTTACTCTATGCATGTATTAAAATATCCTGAGTCGCTATAAAGCAGAACCTTTAAATAATTTCATAAAATTTGGGATATGCCTTCTAAGCTATTTCATTTTGTCAAGGTTTAGTGTAGCTGCATGAAGCAGACTACCTTAGCTTTTTCTCATCTGATTGAAAGAAATTGATATTATAAATTCAAAATATTCAAAGGGCGTATTAGCTATTCTGAATGTATTTAAATTATGTGAAATTTCACAGGCAAATTTATTATTTAAAATCTTGGGCTTCTAATAAAATAATATTTATAATCATTTGACTACAATTTTATAGGGGGGACTTATATTGTAAAACAATTACAAACATATAAATTGTTCTAGGGGCCTGGCGGGATGGCTCAGTGGTCTAAAGCGCCTGCTTGGGGAAGCTTGGGCGGCTTCAGGGACCGCGGTTCGATCCCCGGCACCACATGCTACACCAGCCCTGCCCTTGGGGTGGGCTGAGCCGGCCATAAAAATGAGTGAATAAATAAACAAAGGTTCTGAAACAAGAATAAAAATAATAAATAAAAAAATAAAAAATTCTTAAAAAAATAAATAAAAAAATAAATTGTTCTAATTTGCAATAGTACAGGATTCTATACGCTATAGTGTTTAAAAAAAAATCAAAAGACTCATCAAAAATCAGAAGATGGGGGGCCGGGGAGATAGCTCCGTGGCACAAGTTCCTGCCTGGCAAGTGCAAGGTCATGAGCTTGAACCCCAGTCCCACAACTGCAGAACATTTGACTGTGTATGTATCTGCTTCCTCTTAGTCCAAAGAGAAGTATATTCTTTTCCTTTTTTTAAATTTTTTTCTAAACAACGTCAATGGGGAGGTGGGTCATGCCCACACACTGTACTCTGTGGAACAATTGTGAGGATAATATGCAATATGTCAACTTTCAAAAAAAAAGAAAGGGGAAAAGAAAAAAAAAAAAGTAATGTTGATTTAAAAGGGTTAATGTTTGTTTGATCAATCTTGTATACCTATATGTATTAATTTAGACTGGTCTGATGATGAAAATATGTAATATAACCATTGTTGAATTTAAACAATAAAAATATTAAATTTTTTAAAAAAGAAGATACTTGATACAAAGTAGAGGGATGAAAAATATTGTTCAGTTTAAAGTCTGTACAGTGTGGCCTTAGGAATTCTGATCACTGTTTTATTTTATTTATTTATTTATTTATTTTTATGGCCAGCTCAGCCTGCCCGGGGAGAGGGGCTGGCACCAGGATTGAACCACAGTCCCTGAAGTTGCCTAAGCTTGCCTAAGCAGGTGCTTTAGAGCACTGAGCCATCTCACCAGGCCTGATCACTGTTTTGAAAATTCTTCTGTCATAGCTCTGACACAGATTGATTTCAAAGAGAAAACTGTATAAAAACCCAGTACTCTGTGAGTCACCAGCACACCGTGGAACTGAGCACATCTATTGCAATATTTGTCACAGCTGTCCGGGACTGCCATGTACTGTCGTGAGGGCATTCTACCGGAAGCTATAGTTCTAGCACAAACCTGAAAAGTGGGAATGTTGTGCCTCATCCTCAGAGGGGTTCCGTGCCCTCCCAGAGATACCTGCTGGTCATCAGCAAAGCTCCAGCCTCATCAATTGAAAAACAGTCACAGCTTCTCTAACCATGAAGGCTTCTAGGAGTCTATAGCACTCTATAAGGTAAAGAAATCAGTTCTGCTTAAAATATTACTTCCTCCTAAAATAATAATTTGCTCCCTCTCCCCCCCCCCCAAAAAAAAGAGCTACACAGAGACTGGCAGGAAAGATAAAGACGCATACAAACCAAAACACTCAGGGTAACTGTTTACAGAGCGATTTTATATGCAATTAGGTTACCCAAACTCTCAGGAAGCTCATAGCTCTATTAAGATAACCTCTTATAACCCTTCACCAAGTAAAACATGCACATACAGAAAGTTGCCAAAGAAAATTACAAAAACCAAATAAAGTTCAAACACTTCATTTGATTAAAAGTTTTCTTAACTAACTGGAATGTTTCCTTCGATTTTCTCTTTGGATTCTAAAACTATATTTATGAAATTGCTTTTCAATTCCCCGTAGGGTAATTATTTAATCATGCCTTTACCAGCTGCAAACATAGCCTCTCTAATGATAACAGTTTATTTTTAAAGGAAATTGTCTTTGAAGAAAATATTTTGATATTATGCAGTTAAAGAACAGTTCATTGGAAGAAACTTGAAAAAAAAAAAAAAAATCCAAAGCAAAGATCACACGAAGAATGGGTTTAGTTGGTCTGCAGGGAATAAAAGAGGAATAGAGGCTGCACAGAGATAAAACAAGACCAGCCATTCAGGTGGGCAACAACTGGCCTGTTCCACATAAACACCACAGGCTGGCAGCCACTTCTTCCATGTCCTGCCCAGTGTCTGGATGTCCTCGGGGCATGGCCAAATGTGTAGGCCCTTGCGCTCTCTTGGACCCCAAACACATGTCCTAACGTTCTCATAAACTTCAGATCTTACACATTGTCTGCAAACCTTCATTTTCAAGTGACTAAATCAGAAGAAAAACTTAACCTTAGAGGGACAATGACAGAAATGAAAGTCAGTCGCCTCTTAACAAGACACAGAAAGCAGCCCAAGAGTAAAGTTCTGGAGAACAAGACTATTACAGAGGAAGTTGAGCAAATAGATTAAAGAAGCAAGAGTGAGGACTGAACAGAGCAGGGAGGGAAATCAAGTTGAGGCCCTGGACTCAAATAGAGGATGTCAGAAGTCAAGATCAACAGGAATGAGAATTCACTTCGATGTAGAAGGGAGGAGTTGCTACAACAAGAAGATAGCAGGACACAGTGAGTAGTGGTAGTGACTTTGAAGCTCAGTCCCACAAAATAATAATAATATTAATAATTAATAATAATAATTAGTAAATAAAACAAGCACAATCAATCAAGCACAAATCTCTTCCTAAGATGGAACTCTAAAGTCCTCATCAAGTCTTACCAACCATCTTGGATATGCAAACTTTAATTCTTTCTCTCCTTTGCTTCTTTTTTCTCCCTTTTCCCCCTCTACATTTGCATATGCTCCCTCCAGTAATCAGGATGGTCTTAGTTGTGAAAGAGAGATGAGACCACTCTAACAATCCAAAGACTCTGAAGCTGTGTGTGTATGTGTTTAAAGAAACTTCCAGAATGAATGTATGGGGATGGGCGAGATGGCTCAGCAGTCTAAAGCCCCTGCTTAGGAAAGCTTAGGCAACCACAGAGACCATGGTTCCATCCCTGGCACCACAGGCTATCCCAGTACATCCCCAGGGAAGGCTGAGCCAGCCATAATAAACAAACAAACAAACAGAATGAATGTATGGCTATTGCTACAACAGACTGACTTTCTATGAGACCAAATGTTGTTATATCCATTTTAAAAGGAAAAGTAACTAGAGAGCTGATTCTCAGAGCTCCACAGGTCTGGGGCCTCAGTTACCTGTGAAGTGGCAGAGGATGCTGGTGGCCGAGGACACCAGTGCTCTGAGCTTGCTTCAAAGGCTATGGAAGGAGAAATGCATGGGAAGCAGGAGCCCAGTGCTGCATCTAATGTTTGCCGACTGAGTCCTGTTGGATTCTGCTTCACAGTGGATGTGGGAGGAAGAAGGAAGCTGAGAGAGACAGGGAGGGAAAGGGGCACGGGTGGGGGGGCAAAGAAGCGAAGTAAGAAGGGGAAGAGAAGAAGACAGGAAGAGGAAAGAAGAGATGAGAAGAGCGTGCACTTCCTCACGCACTGCCCACCACAAACCTGGAAAGCGGATGTGATTCCCATCCCCCACCCCTTAGAAACTTGCTTCAGGTCTTCTCCTAGCAGCTCAGGAAGGAAGGTTGTGAACCTAGGTGTTCTGGATCCAGAGCCTGCTATCTCTACAGGGAGTGGAGGAAGAAAACAAAACCCAGAAGAGGTAAATGGGATTGCTAGACAGGTATGAGCCTCTTCCAGGGTAGGAAAAGGATTAAGCTACAAAGCATCCAAACTACAGGACTTTGGAGGATCTCTGGGCTTAGCTGGATTATGTTCAGTGGGTGGAAACACAGCTAATAAAATCTAGAAGATTAACTCCAGGTTGAAAAATAATAAGAGAGCCTCTGTCTTCCCTGACCCAGGTACTAGCTTCAGAAACAGGCCTGTAAATAACAAGGTCAGAGCTATAAGATAAGAGAAAAGCAGTAAGACAGAGGGAGATGGCTTGGGAGTGCTATGGTTGTTAGCCAGTAAGGATTCTTTGCAGGTTCCATTGTGCCACAAGCCGGCCGACCCCTCCCTCCTGAGAGCCCCACTTAGTAAATGTCTAGGGGCTCACTGAAGGACATGGGCTCAGACACAAGACACCCGGGTTGGCCAGCCAAGACAGCGTGTGTTGGAACAGGCACCCCAGGGCAAGCATTCCACAGCAGTGGTCACAGCATTCTGCATTCTTGGACGGGACCACCGCTTCACGAGAACGTGGATGGCTTTGTTATGTCTTATCTCCTGATCTGCAGTTGGAGGTTTTCCTTCCTTTTGCAGGTGCTCTCATTTCCTTCATTATTGTTTATTAGAAAATCTTGCGGCCTTCCAAAGTCATTCTTGTGCGAAGGAAGGTCCAGTGTGATAACATATTTGTCTTGGCCAAGGGTGAGGACATAGCAAATACCGAAAGTCACATAATCATGAGGCTGACTGAAAGTGGGGCTTTGCATATAAACAATGTCCCCTCCCCCCAGCAGGAGGGGGTCACAAAAGCTTCAAAACTAGAAAGAGAAGGCAGAAGGTCATGTCTTCATCTGCTAGAGCTACAAACTGCTTGAGCTCTGTGAGAGCGACAGCTAAAGCTATTTTTAAGACTTAATTAAGGACTCCATGGGTGAGCTAGCACACCAAATGAAAGCCTGTGAAGGTCCAGGCTGGCCCAAGATCCCAGCGTGGGAAATAAGTTCTCCATTCATTGACATTTCTGCAACCTACCAGGGAACAAAGCAAAACAGAATATGGGACTCAAGGTGAATCTGACCTCAGCTAAGTCTTCCCAAAAGTGAAAGCATGATGGAGTAAGTAGATCAAGAGGAGATCCAAGCCACCGTTTTGGCAAAATGCTACTTGAATGGCTTTTCTCTCATTTCTCACGAGCCTCTTGACCTTAGGAAGGCAATCGTAAGTTGAGTTTCAGTATAACTATAGGATCTTTCATCATCAGAACCTGAGGACATCAGTAGCAGCAACACTTCCCAGCATTGCTTCACCGTGAAAATAAAACACAAAGATTTGAAAGAAATCTGTAGGGACATGGCACATTCTTGAAAGTTGAAGCCTTTATCTACTGTCCCCAGCCCTTTAGAGCAGTTAAGGTGACTGCTGTTTTTCTTGCCACTAAATGTACTTGCTGTCATAGCAAAGGTCACATCAGACATGCAATATTATAAAAAAGGATGGTAAAGAAGGGTAAAGAAAAGGGTATAAGTCATTAGGTGGGAAGGTGGCCAACACATGAAACAGACATCATAAAGTTCTACACATCTACCAAGGGACAATCACTATTTTTCGCTGTATGGCATCTGACAAGGACAGGAAAATAATGATCAGGTACAAAGCTAATGACAGTGTCCACCCAGAAAGCGCAAACCTACTGTGTCAGAGAACCATTACTGTTGGATCGCCAAGAAATTTCTCCCAGGAGCCCCAAAAGTGGAATTTTCATAGGATAAGCAAAGTTGTCTTAGGGTCTTCCATTCGGCTAATCCACACTGGGCTCCTTGCTAAATGCCAGGGGCCACAAGGAAAGGGGCCCATGCAAGAATGTGACCTAGCGAAATGTCCTCAGCACTTTCTTCATGAGGTATTATAGCTATCAATGTCCCATTTCCCGTATTACCTCAAGAGGAAAAACACAATAGCTTTCTATTATGTAAATATCAGATTGAACAGTCTCTATAATGGCTTCAAACATTCACCAAGTATTAAAAATTACAAAGTATTTAGATAAAGAAAAAAGCTTCTGCCACCATGAGTTAAAACAAAAATAATTTTCCTCTATGCCTAATGAAGTAAGTTGAGTGAGTAGATGTGCTATATAATTCTCAGTAATTATAATTAATTATAGTAATTTAGTTAAAATGTCATTCTAAATAAATAGAATGATTGTATAAAGGTTAATGCAAAGCAGGCATAATTTGACTTTATGATCCTCCTCACCATTAATTTAAAAAGTTTGCCAACAACACCTGCTATAATATAGTTACAAAGTATATCAGCTTCCAATTGTTTTAACTATAACAGATGCCTCCTTCTAATAGGAGATGTCTATTTTGCTATACTAATAAATCCAACATAATCAAAAGTGGCTCATACAACATGGTAGAGTTTTTAGTATATGTGGTCTTAACATAAATGCTATTGCAACCAAATAAAAATGTATCTTCTCCATTCCCTCTTCTATTTACCAACACAGAACTCCCCGTTCTAAAATTATAAGGAGGGGTAGCCAGATAGCTCAGTGGATTAAAGTGCCTACTTAGACAAGTTTAGGCAACCTCAGGGACCACAGATTGATCCCAGGGACCACAGTTTGATCCCCAGCACCACATGCTGCCATGGCCACCCCCAGGGCAGGGTGAGCCATAAATAAATAAATAGATAGATAAACAAACAAATAAATAAATAAATAAATAAATGTTTAAAATACCTGCCTAGGTAGATGCAGGACCTGGGATTCTATCACTGGCTTCTGTGCTGGCTCCATCCCCAGGGCATGCTGAGATGTGACTGAGACTGGGCGTGGCAGCTCACACCTGTGATCCTAGCTCTTGGGAGGCTAAAAAACAGTATGAAACACTGTGAGCCCAGTCTGTGTATTGAATCTCTATAGATCCTGTGCTGAATACAAGAAAGAAAGAAAGAAAGAGAGAGAGAGAGAGAGAGAGAGAGAGAGAGAGAGAGAAAGTATAGAGAAAATTAAAATGTGAATGATATCTTCAAGTCACATTGAGTTTTGTAGATGTTAAGAACCTCTTCAATGATGTCATTTTTGCCTACTCTCCAGGAAGTAACCAAGGCAGGAAACTGAGGCTTAGCAAGCTTAACTGGCCAGTTCCAACATTTGCTAAGTAGACATGCAAAAGGGCCATGGCCTCCTGATCTGTAGGACAAGGGTCTTTCCATGATTCTACTCTGTAGAACCCCTGGAAGGATCTCATATGCTGGAATGGGAACTCATTCATGGCAGGAGCCAAAGATGAAAGCTGGGACTGTTGCTCAGAGCTTGCCAAGAGCAAGGATCCACTGCTTGGACAAGAATCTCCTCACTAAGGACTGGGTCAGTGTCTGAGGTTTTCTGGCATACATCCTTTATGAAACACCTGCTTCTTCCCTGTTTGGGCAGTGGTATCTCAGAGCTTCACCATAATCCCATCCCAGGTTTTTCTCACTGACTGTTGAACAAGGACCAGGGCTGCTACTCCAGGCACAGTCTTCCCAGTGATAGGACAAGACCCTTCAAGACCCCCACCTCTGGGCATCAAGCCATTCCCAGTTACCCTCCCAGTGGTCCTGATGTGTACATGAAAAGCAACTCTTGTTTGGCAAAGGACGTGTTTCAGATACTTCTACTTCTGTTAGCAGTGTGTATCGAGGGAGACAAAACAGTAGAAATGGAAAGCTATTAGGCAGGAATAAAGCAGCATGGGCATGTCAGAGAAGCATTCTCCATCAGCTTTGTGGAGGCTCTAAAGCTTATTCATAAACACAACTAAGAAAAGCAAGACAAAAATCACTGAGGGACCAAAAGTCCTACAGGATACCTACATGGCTTCATTTTCCTTCTGCATCTTCTAGGTCCGCAGCAAATCCAAGCAAACATTTCAGTTTGATCACAAGGCAGGTGGGGGGCTGAGCTACTTGCAGATTCTCAGAGCTGGAGCTTGGGCTGGGAGGCAGTAGCCCTGCAGAACCAACAGGGAATCACTTGAGAGCATATTTATAGAAGTCCTCAGAGCCCAAACTCACAGTTGCTTGTCTAGAAGAGGCTTTTGTTTTTCATTTCCATCAATTGTACAGCCTCCTATTTCTCTCTGTGTGTGTCTCTCTCTGCCTCTCTTCTACTCTGTCTCTGTCTCTGTCTGTTTCTCTCTCCCCTGCCTCTGTCTCTCTCTCTCTCGATTATGTACAAGGCCCTTAGTTACCTGCTGAAGGAAATCCTTAGAAAGCAAAAAATACAGAGGCTGCTATCATCCCCAGGGCAGCAGAAGGCCCCTGTCTGTCTTTCAAGGTCTGTCCAGACTGCTAAACAGTGCAGCTCAGAGATCTCCATAGGCGAGGCTGCTCTGAAGGGCCCCTGCTCCAAGCTCCTTGCAAACTGCAATAATGGCAGCCTTCCGACACAAACCCTGCTTGCTTCCCATTTTCACTTTTCTGGGTGATTGCGAGGAATTTTAGGGCTTCTCTTTTTTATAGTACATAATTATTGTAAATACTGATCACATTGACCATGAGAAGTTGGTACATGTATATACCAGGTATTTTCAATAGTTTATGAGGGGCCCAGCGGGATGGCTCAGTGGTCTAAAGCGCCTGCTTGGGAGCTTGAGCAGCTTCAGGGACCGCAGTTCAATCTCTGGCACCACATGCTGTGCCAGCCCTGCCCTCAGGGTGGGCTGAGCTGGCCATAAAAAATGAGTGAATAAACAAATAAAGCTTCTGAAACAAGAAAAAAAATAAATAAATTTAAAAAAATAGTTTATGAAAGAAAGCTCCTGAACTGGGACTTCCAGAGAAGGAAAAGGAATACTTGACTATGTCTCTCCCTTGATTTAAAATAAAAAATGAAAAAGGTTATGGGTGCGAGTTCTGAAGTAGTTCCTGAGTTTGTTCTTACTGTGCCATTTGTACCTCCAGAGTTTCTCTTTCTCAAAATGCAGATGCTAGCTAGAGTGAGCTGAGGGGTATAGAGAAGCAGCCAGGTGGTATATGTGGGCACCAGGCACACAGTCCGGTCAGGCTGTGGTGGCCTGGGGTCTGGGTCATTAGTGCCGTCATCCTCCTCTAACCCTGCAGTCCCATTCCCAGCCCTCTTGCTGCTAAGACACACTTCAAACCAACAAGGTAGAGCAGACCTGAAAACCCCACTCTTTAAGACGCTGAGGCCAGACACTCCTCAGATCCTCTATTCTCCCTGCTAACATCGGGTCATACACACGGTCCTGAAGCAGCATGCAGAATCCCTTCTGCAACATGCTACTACGCCATCCTGCCGACCAAGCTGCACTCTCGCCTCCCTGGCTTCCCAAGGTTCTTGCAGCAATCCTCTGGGGCTGGGAATTCTCTTCAGGACATGCACACTGATGTCATGACGTGCCCCAAGTCACTGCTGGCAAACAGCAGAGCAGGAATTAACCCCAAGGGACCCCCCACACTGATATTCCATCACAGCATTTGGGATTAGCAAGGCTCTTCTCCAGTCACCCATCTGCAGAATATCTAAGGAACCCCTGGTAAAACGTGTTTGAATCCAGGTGCTGCCAGCCCTGCATATAAAATGGACCTATTTCTCTCCAGGAAGACATCTCAGCAGAAATGTATTCCACTGTCCCCTCCAACCCAGGCCCCATCCACATGGAATGCTTGCAAGAGCCAAATAAACAGATTTGACTGACTGAACATGGTCTCCTTGCCAAACATTATAAAGTGAAGTAATGGGTAACCTGCATTAATTCTGCTGGCTTCTCAGGCCTTCCTCTCTCCCCCTGAGGAACGGAAAATGATTTGAACGAGATGGGAAACCAGCTCTCTCTCTCTCTCTCTCTCTCTCTCTCTCTCTCTCTCTCTCTCTCTCTCAAAACTTCTCAAAACACATTACTATGCTGCTGGAAGCCATTCAATTGAACTAAGTCATTAAGTTAAATCATCTGCACACATTTTCTCAGTAAGACGAGTGCGCATGGTAGGCTGATTTCATACAACAGTTGCACGTAAACATCTCCAGGGAAAACCAGATGGTGATGGCACACAAGTCCCCAGTTAGTCCTGCAGAGACCGCAGCCTTGGTTCTGGACCTCATCTTTCCAGGAATCCTGGAAGCCAGGGTGGATCTCTGTGGAGCCCAGCTGGTGGGTAATTTTTCCCCTCCCCCAGATGTGCTCTTTGCTCCAAACACCATAGCCCTTGGAACAGAGCAGGCAGCCCCGACCACCCAGTGCAGCTGGGAAGAGGGGATTGCTGCAAATCCGAGGCCTAAAATCCAGCAGAGACCGCAAAGCCCGGGAGAATGAACCCCTGGATCCTCTGCTGGTTCCCATCCATCACTGGGGACATAGACCTGGGGAGCAGAGACCCACTGGGAACAAAGACCTATTAATTACTCGTGCCCAGAAGGCACGGACCAGGGAGTTTTCATCACAAAATGAAGAAGGGAAGAGAAGACCATGTGGCTGAACTGACCCTGGCCAAGAGGAACTCAATAACACAGTTATTTAATTCGTTATTACATTTTTTTACCATAGTAAACACTTAATATATTTTCGTGTGTTGTATAGATCACAATAAATGTAAAACCAAAGGAGAGGCGAACTGTAAGGGATTAGTCTAATTAGTGAAAAAAACATTAAACAGCTGACCTTGTAAATATTCGCTTTAAAACCTAAAACTTAAAAAACATGTTACAAATGTCTTCCAGGGTCAGCCAGGCTAGAACAATAGGCCACCAGTACAGATCCCTTCCCCGCTGCTTGCAGTTGTAGAGGGCAGGCAGCTCTGCAAGAAAGACAGATGTCTGGAAGCAAGAAATGCCGTGTGCAGGTTAAAAGTACGCGAAGAGCTCCCAGGCTCTCGGAATCAAAACAGGGCGTTAGGGACTTTGAGAAAGATCCAGACCTTTACAGCAGTAGCAATTTCAACTTCACATTAGAGGCACTTTTAAAGGCTAAGTATCCACCAGCACCCTTAGAGGCTGAAGCCACAAGTTGAAGCCTAGCCTGGGCCACTTAGCAAGAACCGAGCTTCAATTTTTTTTTTTTTTTTTTCAGGACCAGAGTTCGAAGTGCAAGTCACAACCTTGCACTTGCCAGGCAGGTATTTGTGTGCCATGGAGCTATCTCCCCAGCCCCTACCTTATTTTCAAATTTAAAAAATGTTTTTAAAAAGATACTGTAGGATAAGGGAGCTGGGGAGATAGCGCCAAGGCACAAGTGCCTGCTGGGCAAGTGCAAGGTCATGAGTTTGAACTCCGGTCCCACAAAAAAAAAAAAAAAGATACTGTAGGATAGCCCAATGTGAAAACCCTTTGTTCAATCCCAGTACTGGAAAAACAAAAGAAATAAAAAAAGAAAAATGGTTGAATATCAGTGATTCCGCATAAAAAAGAACACAATAAACTTAACAAGTCTATAGGTCTAGCATTGTGGATGAAGAAGTCACCAACACAACTCCAAAAGAGTTTCCAATTCCAATAAAACAAACTTAGAAATACACATCATGACCTCTTGACTCCCTTTCAATGAACAAGTTGCTGTTATCCACAGGTACGGATTATCACCAAAACTAGCTGGGGAATCAATGTGGTTTCTTCTTCCTTCCTCCATATTTGCTAATAATAAGATCAACAGCATGACCGTGGGCTCGGTAAGTCAACATACTGTTCCCCCATTGGAAGAGATGCCCATAAATGTAGGCAGACATACACAGATTGTATTGGGCCGCTTTTCATGACTATAGCAAATATCTGAGATAAATTAATAGACATAAAAGGTTTGCTTTGGCTCATGTTTTGGAGGTGTCAGTCCATGGTTAGGCAAACCATTGTTTTTCGATATGTGGCCAAGGAACACCTCATGATGGGACAGTGGCACAGAGCAAATTCTTTCACCCATGACCAGAAGGCAGAAGAGAAGGAAGGAAGAAGGGATTCCCCCTGTGGCCTTCAAGAACATGATCTAGGTATCTCCCATGAAGCTTCACTCCCTAAACTTGCACCACCTACAATTGCAGCTCCCTAAAGGGCAAGCCTTTAACATGTGCCATGAGAGGTTACCTGACAGCAGATTGACAGCACAGGCAACATATACAAGTAGGATGCCCAAGCAGCAACATAAAACAGACTGACCAAAGAAGCAGCTAAAATCCAAAGCTCCAAGAGACTGCCCCCCCAAGAACTTAACCTCATGAACACCTTACGCAGAAGACAGGTGCTGCCCGGTAGCAGGACTCAGAACCTTCCAGCAGCTGGTATCAAATGAACTGGGCTACAGAGAGAAGGCATTCACATCCAGAGAATGCTAGGACAAAGGCCACATCAAGACACTCAGAAATTTTGTAACTCAAGGTCAATGTGTCTCACAACTAAAATGTGCTTACCTCTGTGAGCAAAGTCCAGAGTTTGTAAGCAGCTTGTTCTGGAGGGGCAGGAGGTACTCGGGATTGGAGCCAAGATGCAGCACGTGCCAGGCAAGCCCTCCCACAGAGCTGCATTCCCAGCTCAACCAGATTTTTAAAGTAGAAGATAAAGAGGAAGAAGAAGAAGAAGGGGAGAAGGAAGAGATACAGATCCTGAGGTTTTATTCCATACCAAGCCCTGTTTTAATATCTCTAGCCACTGTGGGAACAGATGGTCAGTGCTGTGGTCCTCGTGTTACAGAGGAGGATGCTGGGGCAGCATGCCTGAGGAGGTCAGAGCAGGAGGCAGCTCACTTTGCCTTTGAATGCAGCTTCCTTCTGCTCTCCTTTACTCCTTCTGACTGCTTCTGCCCCTCCCTCCAGGACCACAATAGATGGGCCTTTGGGGGACAGTGAGTGTCCCCCTGCACATATTTCCACACACTGTGAGGATGCTGGCCTTCCTCCTTGAACTGCCTTCTCTCTCCTCCCCTCCCTTCTCTCTATAGCTAGACTCTGGATTCCCCTCCCCTCCCCTCCCCTCCAGATGCCCTTGTCTCACCATGATCTCTCAGCCCTTCCCTAGATTTCCTGGTACTACAACAAAGCCTGCAAGCAAGAGGAGGGCAATCACTACAGACACTTGAGGGGAGACATCAAACTTGGCCCAGGACACTAGGAGACACTGGGGAATGGCCAGAGGACCACAGTAGAAAACCCCTAGGGCGCACATCAACACTTTGCCCAAACCTTTCCTATGTGGTCAGCAAAAACATCTCAAGAAGCCAATTTTTAAGAAAGAAGACAGGTTCCAAAGTTAATCCTGAGGGCATTTGACCTTGAAAGATACAAAAGATGAATGTTTTGCTATATAGGTTTTGCTTTAACTTGCCCTTGATCACCCAGCAGAAAAGCTTAATTGTGAGGCATGAAACGCAGAGCTAGATTAGTATGATGAGCTGCAAAAGGCTTAAATCAACAGCCTCTGACATTGCCAGTTTCACCAGTAACCCAATGCAATTATGGAACACTGGACTATGTATACAACTACTTCCTCTCAGTTCAAAGAGAAGAAATTTTTTTCTTTTTTTCTTTCTTTACCGATATCAATTAGAAAATTTATCATGTCCAGACACCGTGCTCTGTATAACTATTATGAGGACAACAATATGCAATGTGCCAGTTATTGCAAATGTACTATTAATGTGTTTTGAAACTATCATATTGTTATTTCTTATGAAAAGTAATTTTAAAAAAAAAAGAGGCAAGGAAGGAAGATAAGATGAATCAAAAAGGAAAGAAGAGGGAAGTTGAGAGGAAGTGAAGAAAGATGAAGAAAAAAAATTTAGGATTCCTTTCATGGACAAGAACTACCAGGCTTAAGGTAAGACATCAGAATCTATGCTGCTAATACTGTAAGTTTAAGAACCAGTACAAGTAGGACTGTGGCCCGCACAGCTCTTGCACTAATCTGAGATCAAAGACTGCGGAAATGAATGGAGACAAAAAATTGGAAGCAGCACAGCCTCTGTTCTTCAGGGTACTTCTGAAGGCGTGGGGCCCTGGGCCAGACGTTCTCTGACTCATGACCCCACCCGCTTCCACAGGGGTCAGCTTGGGTGGTGCAGGAGCTCTGAGAGGAAGCGCCGTAGAGGGCTACCTCTTGTGAGGACAACGATGTCACAACAGTTTTCCAAGCTTCAGGCCAGCACCCCTCCTAAGTCACCAGATGTTGCAACTGGACCTGTGCCCATGAACATCTAGCACAGCTTGAGTAGGGTTCTCAGTGTTACGGTTTATGTCTAGTTGTCCCCCAAAGCCTCATGCAGTCATGGAGCAGGGACTGCTAGAGTTTGAGACTTGAATGATGATCCACTGGGTTTATGTGTTTTAGTACTGTTGTGATTATGGTCTGAGTATTGCTGAGACTATGGGTGTGGCCTGAGGTGGATAGGCTAAGGCAGAGAGCCTGATGCGATTTACAAAAAGAGACAGAGAGACAGACTCAAGCTGTTGCTCTGCTGCCCTGTTTGGTTGGCTGCCTCTGTCACCATTTTGTTGCTGTTCCACCGCCATGAACTGGATGCCCTCTGCCCTGTTCCACTCAGCCTTGGGCCAGCCAAATATGGACTGAAACTTCCAGTAACTGTGAGCTAAATAAACCTTTCCTTCCTTCATTTTGGATGTTGGGTATTTGTCCCAGCAACAAGAGAAAAGTAACTAAGACACTCAGACTCCCCATTTTGTCTCTCCAGGACAAGGGAGGAGAGGGCCCAACATCTTGCTGGGAGGTGAGGGCCCAAGTTGCACTGCAGCCTGCCCTAAGATGCAGGCTTCAGAGGGGTCCGTGTGTAAAACAAGTCAGTGGGCCACGGCCTTCTGTCCCTTCTCTTTGGTGTGACTGCACTAGGGCAGCTTTGTGACTGTTTCTCCCAGTTCCTTGTCTTTAATAAAGCAGCCTGAACCCCAGAGTGAAGGTGAGCTGGTAAGAAATCAAATCCCGACCAAGTAAAATACCACAGTCCATGAGCAGTGTGCAATTCCATCATTGGGTAATCCTCCTTGCCTTGGTCATCAGGATTACAGGTGTGCACCACCACACCAGGTCTCAGTGGCCAGCTCAGTGTGTTGAAGGGCGAGGCCAGCATGGCATTCAGTCCCAGGGATCCAAACCTGGTCCCTGCACTTGCCTAAGCAGGCATTTAGCCCCTTGAGCTATCTCGTCGGCCCTTCCTTCTACTCTCGGAAGCTTCAGTTCTTAGTCAAAGAAGCCCTGTTCATGAGAGCAGCTGGGCATGAGACACCCAGTGAGCTGCCACACGCACACCCAACAATCACGTGACAGCTTCCATGACTTCATTGTCTGCTACCACTGTCTACTATTTTTCCACTTCAGATAGAAGAATTTAAGAACATCAGACAGAACAACTTAAGATTTACTTATGTGACTCAGACATACAAAATTACTGTACTTTCCTTCTCAGGAATTTAGATGGCATGTAACCTGGATCATAAGCCCAACTTCTGGAACTCGTAATCTGGTCAGTTCATGATGCTCAAGGTCATAGAATTGATCCCTTCTGAGGCACTGGTCTGTAGGCCTGGAAATGGCACAGTTGCCCCCCTCTGCATTCTGGAAGCTGAACAGGTGGGGGAAGCAGGGGTCCCTTCTAAGGCATCCACAGGGACCCCACCTCTCCTTGTGTCCCCTCGAACTCTTGATTCCTTGATCTTTGTTGAACTCATACTCCTTTCAAGCTGAAAACCCACCACGATTCCCTAATCTGTGGCCCAAAATCCAAGTACAGTGCTCTCAGTCTACTGGGATTTTGGTTCATGGTCTAGAAAGTGAAGCATTACAACTGAGAATCCTTTCCTAGGGCTCTGTTCTACACTGAAAGGTGTATGTTAGGATGTAAAATAGAACTGCTGATTTTTTTTTTTTTTTTTTTTTGCATGACCCCTTCAGTCACTATAGGCAGGCTCTGTCCATTCACAAGGTTAGACCTACAGATGTGGATTAAACAGGTCCATCACCCACATGATCCTAGAACCCATGGGAGATGGAGCAGCTCAGGTCATACCCCAAGCCCAAGAATATACATTTCAGAGGATGCCTGGTAGACTCGGGTAGGTACCCAGTGGCCTTTGGGGAGCACAGGCGTCTCACCTTCTTCACTGCCCCACAATATGTACCTAATCGCACAGGTGTGAAAATAAGACACAAAGTCAATGAGAGCATTCCCAGGGAATACCACCATGTCCCTGCCCCACCCCTCCCTTGAGGTAGGAGGCCCTGAGCAAGCTCAGGCCCCCAGTTTCTGTTCTAGCCCTCGTCTGCTGTGTGGAGCACAGGGTTGTACACACAAACAAGTACCTCACAAGGCCTTGGTGGAGCCAACTAAGACCCAGGGTGTTCTGATCCATAGACATGTTTGAGTGCTCACCAGTTACAAAGCCTTGGGTTGGCAGAATGAGGGAACACAAAGCAGAATGTAACAACTTCAGGACACGACCAAAGTCTACAGCCTGGTATGAGAAAGAGACACTACCACTATGCAATTTGGGGTGGCTTAAATGAAGAGCACGTGGGGTTTTATACTTTACTATGGAGTAGACACCAACATGGACCTCTATGGTACCTTAGCTCAGTCAGTCACTTTGGACCATTGCTACAAATGGAAAGAACAAGTTTTGAAGGACTGATGAGATAGCCCAGTGGACTAAGCACTTGCTTAGGCGAGCACAGGGGCCATGGTTTGATCCTTGGCACCACATGATGGGTTGGCCTCAGTCCCAAGGAGCGCTGAGCCGGTGATGGAGCTTGGGTGTGGTGGTGCACACCTGTAATCCCAGAACTAGAGAGGCTGAAAACAGGAAGGCCACTATGAGTCTGAGCTGCGTATAACAGGTTTTGAAGTTAAGCCAGGCAGAATCTTCACTGGGAATGAGACGAGTATGACTTTTAGGCATAAAATTATTCAACTAGGTAATCAAACATTTTAAAAAGAAAAAAATATGTTGCTAAACCTGGAAGAGGGTGTTATAATGTTTCTGTTTTTCTTGGAATTGAAAGTGAGATATTCTAGTTCATCTAATATTTCACTAAAATGAGAGTTTTTGCATAAAAATTATGCAAAAGCTACAAGATTGATTCATAAAAAGACTATGACACTTAGGATCAGAATATTTTATTCATAATTCCCATACTGTATTAGAGTGTAGTCACTATGGATCCCATTGATAACTTGAATATAACTTCTCTTTTAATGTATTTATCAAAGCATTACAAATTATTAACATTATTTCAGGACTACTTTGTAGATACCATTAACAGATTTTTCAAAAGGTCTTATTTTTCTAGCTATTTATAGTTTAGAAGTTATTGCAAATAAATACAACCTAACAAGGAGAAAGTAATGTATTGAGAAAACATACTAAAGCTATATTGATATTAATGTATGTTGTATATGAAAAGTAACTTATTAGGGCTGGCGAGACTGTTTGGCAGTCTAAGTACCTGCCTGACAAGCACAAGGACCCAGGTTTGATCCCTGGTACCGTAACAGCCAGACCCTGTACTAAAAACATAAATAAAAAACTTGAAAAGTTTTTTTTAAGTAACACATTAATTATCTCCATTTAAAAAAGAAATAAGCTTTCTAAAAACAAATGGAGGGGGGCCCAGCAGGATGGCTCAGTGGTCTAAAGCACCTGCTTAGGAAAGCTTGGGCAGCTGCAGGGACCATGATTCAATCCGTAGCACCACATGCTGCACCAACCCTGCCCTCAGGGCAGGCTGAGTCGGCCATAAAAATAAATACATACATACATACATACATACATACATACATACATACATACACATGGAGGGCCAGCGGTGAGATGGCTCAGTGGTCTAAAGCTTCTGCTTAGGAAATCTTAGGCAACCACAAGGACTGTGGTTCAACCCCTGGCACCACATGCTGCACAAGCCCCACCTCCAGAGCAGGCTGAGCCTGCCATAATATTTTTTTTTTTAAATGCAGAGGCCAGGGAGAGATAGCTGAGCAGAATAAGTGCTCAGTTCAATCCCCAGTTCTGCAAAGAAAGAAAGAAAGAAAGAAAGAAAGAAAGAAAGAAAAAACAATTGAACAGAATGAGTGACACTTTGCAGTTAAATTTAATCCCCAAAAAAATGGAAAGAAATAAAACTAACTACAGGCATAAACCATAAAATCCAGTATTAGAAATTTAAACACAGAGAAAAAAAGAATCATCATTCTTAGTTATTAATGAAACTTGCTGCCCAAAATTAGAGATTACTGAAAGCAAATCATTGACTATGTAATGTGTACCTACCTTCAAAGAGGCAGAAAGATTGTTATTTCTTAGCAAGAGGAATTTATTTCAAAGGATAACATATATATATATATATATATATATATATATATATATATATATATTCCAGTTTCTGAAAAAGTAATGTTACATTTTCATGAAGGAGAAACCTTATGATCAAAATTAGAATCCTTTATATTATGGATTTTGTGGCAGTCTCCAAAGTACAGTTTTAAGGAAGTTTTATTCATAGTTTACTTTTAATAAACAGATTTATTAGCTTAAAATTAAAAATAAAAACTCTGAGTAAACTTAAAGGAACTCTGGCTCCCACAAGTCAGTTAGTTTACAAACACAAAATGTGGTGGGTTTCTTAACAACCCAAAAGTGCCAAAAATTTGTTTTCCTTGACTTTAAAGTCATCCTCCCTTTCGCTTTTTAAACTATGAAAATATTACACATGTGTTTTTAATTAGCAACATGGTTTCACACTCAGGAGGGTTGCAGTCCATGTTTGAATTTCCTAAAGCAACACAGAATGGTGAAGGAGAGTCATTATAGCCCGGGTCTCAGAGGATTGGGACAGATACAGCGTCATCCGACAGTGAACGTCAGAAAAGGAAAGCAAGCAAAGTTACAAGGCTGAACTATCTCCCACCTCTGATGAAGGGGCCTCCATCTCTCCTGGGACTCACAGCTGCTCCAAGCAAGGGACAACGTCCTCATGCTCTCACTGCTGTCTCTAGGCCCAGCCAATCAGGGGCCTTTCACTGCCTGGGGTCTGCAAAGCTTTTTCTTAATAGACCCCCAGTGGGGACTGAAGCTTAAGCAATGCATAGGACCCTCTCTAAGGAAAAGAAAACAATACAGTGATGATAAAAGTAGCCACAAAAAGATTAAAGAAATCATTTGCCAAATTTTAAAAATATGTCTAGTGCAAAGTTACCAAATCTATGTAAAAGATTTTGATTGCTGTATCTGTTTAATGGATTTCCCTACATTAGCTTCTGGAGAAATCTACACATCTCTGCCCAGAATGGATTTATTTGTACCTAATTTGTGCACTTCATGTAAGCTAACAGTGACCTTAACCTAAAAGAATAAAAAGTATTAGGTAGATACTTAAAAACTGGACTTAAGAATAAAAAGTATTAGGTAGATACTTGAAAACTGGACTTAATCCTTGGAACTTTTTTTTTCCCCATACCAGGGATTGAACTCAGGACCTTGCACTTGACAGGCAAGTACTTATTCCACTGAGCCATCTCCCTGGTCTCCTATCTTTGGGATTTAATATCTTTAAATCTTGGCATTTCATCTGTAAAAAAAAAATAAAGAAGACATCATAATCGATAACTATATAAACCACCAATTTTGCAACAATTTCTAATGGCAATTATGCAAATTTTGAAAGAAAATTACCAGAACCTATACAAATAAAAAGAGATATCTTGATTATAAGCAATATAATTTCAATGGCTAATCAAGCTACCATATACATAATTGCTTTAATTTTCCTCCAACGTCTGTTCTGATTTTGGAATCACTTTGAATTGCGCAGCTCATATCATAGCTAAGAACTTGTTGAGTCCTCGATGTTCAGAATTGATCAAATCTGATATTTAATTTTCAAAAATAAATTTGGCTAAATCAACAAGATGTTTGGACTTTTTTTTTTTTTTTTTTTTTTTTTTTTTTTTTTTTTTTTTGTCTTTTTGAGACAGGGTCTGGCTATGCAGTTGAGGCTGGTCCTGAGCTCACTTTTGTAGCCCAGGCTGGTCTCGAACTCGCACCGATCCTCCTGCCTCAGCCTCCTGAGTGCTGGGATTACAGGCGTGTGCCACCACGCCCGGCTGGACTTTTGATATTGAACAAAAAAGGGAAAAATGGCAGGAATTATTGGTGAAACAAGATTGGCTCAATGTTGATAGCTGTTGAAACTTCATCAATGCTTTAAGTTATATGATGATTTATGTTTTTATGCATTAATAAAGTTTATTTTTAAAACATAGCTTTTGGGCTGTGGAAATAGCTCAGCAGTCTAAGTGCTTGCTTAGGCCAATGCAAGGGCCCAGGTTCAATCCCCAGTACTGCATGCTTATAATCCCAGTGCTAGAGAGACTGAAACAGGAGGATCACTGCAAGTCTGAGCTGTATAGTAAAATCCTGTACCACATACATAAAACGTAGCTTCTGAAGAGACACCTTTGTTAAAATACTTCTTACAAAAGTATACATTTACAATGTATTCTAAATACTCAAAAAGGACTCAGGCATGGTAGTGCGTTCCTGTAATCCCAGCACTTGGGAGGCTGAGGTAGGAGGATAGGTGCAAGTTTGAGACCAGCCTAGGCTACAAAGGTGAGCTTAAGTCCAGCCCGAACTGCATAGCAAGACCCCATCTCAACAAAACAAAACAAAAAGAAAGTACGGTAAAAGGTATTATAAATACTCAAAAAGGTATTGTGAGTACTCAAAAAGGCAAATGTAGGATTTGGAAGATTAGAGTAATCATTTTCAGATAAAGAACAAAATAGTCATTAGTACACTGTCCTCCACAACATGTACTGTACATCCAAATAATGAAGTGATATCCAATATAATTAAATGATGATAAATGTTTAGATGTTTCATTATTATCATGTTAACAGAGTTACACTGTCTTTCAACATACTTGATAATAAATGTCTGATGTGATTTTTGAAGTTGACAATGTCTTTGATAAGCATGAAATTGACTAAGAAGGAAGAGATGTCTAAATGTAAATAAATAATAAGTAAATAAAAGAGATATCTAAACCCTTGTGACAGGCTAAAGAAGATCTATCAGTATGAGAAACAACCCTTCTCAAGACCTCCACACCCTACAACACCAGCTTGCATCATTTCTTCATGAAGCAAATTTATATTTAATGAGTAATTAATATGTACCAAACTACAGCAGTTAAGGTGGACAAGAACGAAGCATCCCTAACCATCAAAAGGATCAGCCAAGAAGGAGGTTGGCCTTCCCAACCAAGATGGAATATTAGGAACTAGATTTACCCTCTGACTCTAAACACCTAGAAAACTGGACAAAATCAATGAAACCACTATAGGTTGAGGTACCAGCCAACAACAGCGTAAGATGATGACCCATGCAAAAGAGATAATTAACAGTGTGAGCTTTGCAGTTGCACCCACTATTGCCTGGAGAGAGTTTCTAGGCTGTAGTGTAGCATGCAAAATTCAAATAGAATCTAGTGGCCTCACTGAGTTGAGAAGAAGAGGCTGGAATTACCAGGAGGTCACAGTGGCTAAATTTTGGGCTCAATAGAAACATTATGCATGTGAGGAAACCACAGCATGTTTTATATGACATCAGATAGATTCACAAGAAAATGTTGCCTCAGAAGTGTCGCTAAGTTAGCTCTGAACTAACAATTGTCTTCCACTCACACTAACAGAATTTAAAGCAAGCCTCAAGGGGCCAAGTGATTCCAAGTTACTTAACTATGTTCCAACTGCAATGCTATTTACAAGAACATAAGTGAATCTATCAGCAAAGAATGGAAATTTCCCATACTGGAAAATATACTTCCAGCCTCAATATCCTTCTCTATGAATACCTTACCCACAAAGCATTTACCAATTGGTTTTCTCACTGGGAGATGATGGAAGTCACAAAATCATGTCATAAAATTGGTCTGAAGGCTTGTGAACAAATCTTGGATGCAAACAAGACTGAGTATGGCTTCCTTACAGAGAAAAGAAATTCATTTGAAAAATGTCCCAGAATTAGCAGGCAGAGAGAAGAATCAGAGTCAGAAAGCAAATAGGAAACAAAAAGAGAACTTCCTGTCCCAGCCCAGCCCAAACCCCGCCGCTGGGAGCTGAGCCTGCGCACCCGCTGCGGGTAAGCCCCTGCGCCCCTCTGCCCCGCCTCTGCGTTCCCGAGACTAACTTCCTGTCCCAGCCCAGCCCAAACCCCACCGCTGGGAGCTGAGCCTGCGCACCCGCTGCGGGTAAGCCCCTGCGCCCCTCTGCCCCGCCTC
>PVJA010003280.1:0-97096 GCA_004027025.1 Myocastor coypus
CACCAATCCTCCTGCCTCAGCCTCCTGAGTGCTGGGATTACAGGCGTGAGCCACCACGCCCGGCAAGAAGTTGCATTTTAAGGATACGGGCTACTAAGGTATTTGATGTTGGTTCAGGGAAGAAATCCTGATAAGCTAAGCAAACAATTGTGACGTAGACCTGTGGAGGAGGTGCATGACTGGTATCCAGGGAGAGCATAGAGGAAAACACTGAGTTTTATAAGTAAGAAGGAAACAAAAGAAGACATGCAAGATAATTGCAAGCTGTCCTGAAAAATAATGTCTATATTGATGCAAACAGCAAGGTTTTGTTATGATCAGTACAATAGAAAGAAGCAAAATTTACATTATGATCTCATGCCTTTAAGTTTGCTTTGCATTCACTGCTTTGTTTTGGTTGTTAATACATGTAATATAATAATAGAAATTCATTAGGTGAACCATTTTAAACAGATGAGATCCCATTGTAATTCATAGAATTCAAATAACAGTATCTGAAGGCTCTTTACTAAATTTCTTTTTTAAATAATAGACTTGCCTGCTCTTAAAGAGAATTAATTTCAAAATGTAGTTTTGAAAATGAGACCTAGGGGGCCCGGCAGGATGGCTCGGTGGTCTAAAGCACCTGCTTAGGAAAGCTTAGGCCGCTGCAGGGACCGCGGTTCGATCCCCAGCACCACATGCTGCTCCAGCCCTGTCCTCAGGGCAGCCTGAGCCGGCCATAAAAACAAACAAACACAAAAGTTCTGAAACAAGAAAAAAAAAAAAAATTAAAAAATGAAAATGAGACCTAAATAATATACACATTTACATATGCAAAAGCCATCTCTGCACAAAAATATTCTTTTAGTCATTACTGTATTTGTTGAGATTTTGGGGAACAATGGGCATTTGAAGGCAATCTCATATTTTGCTAGTGATCATTGTAGTCTTACAATTTACCTGTTCTCTCTGAATTTTTATTTCCATTGTTCATTTCAAGATCAAGATGAAATCAGAGCACAGCAAACTCAGCAGCCAAGTCCTCAAATTCTGTAGAGGGCAGAAAGGGCTTCACCTAGTCCAGCGACGACAAGTCATTTAGAGATTTCCAAATTGCAACCCTAAACCCACTTCTTTATCGTAAAGCACCAATGCTGCAATTAAGCCTGAATCCTGGGGTGGAGGTTGTTTAGAAAAAACAACAACTCTACATTAACATCTTTGCCTTAAAAGAAAAACAGAATAACATATGTGCCATAGGTTCACTATCACTACTACTCTGGGACAAACTGCTAACGAGTGTCAGAAAAACACATTTCACATGTTTTCTTAAAAGTCTTGGTTATTGCGCTGAGTTTGAGTATGGCACACAGGAAATTCTTCAGTGAAGGAAGCTCCTTTCCATGCACTGCCCCCTGAATGTGATCAAACTCTACCAAAGTTTTGCCATGATGCAGATCGTTAGTACACTTTGTAACTTTAAAGTAGAGAGATACATTACATGACTCTTCAATGGAAAGATGATATTTCAGTGCCTTATCTACATTCTAATATTAAAAGCTTTTCAAGGAGTAAATCTAAAAAGCATGGTTTCCCTTAAGTTTATAAACCATGCCATGTTTACATAATGCTAACACACTTAAAATTACCTTTATGCCCTTAATTAATATTTGGTTCCACTTGCATACTTGAATGCCTTTAAGCATTTTCAATTGCATTTATATTTATAAATTTTACATATTTGACTATCTACATCCTAAATCATACTAAATTCTTCCCAAGACTTGTAATAGAAAGCTATCATGTTGTCATAGTTTTAAGTTTTGCAAGGGAAACAATACAACACTGGATATATATATTTATTTTCATTTATTTATTTTTTTTAATATATCACATTTTATTTTATAAGATTACTTATAATAGTCACCAAAACATTGATATACAAAAAGAGAGTGCAGGAAATCTGTCCACATACTAAAGACCAAAGAATCCAGCTAATGATAGCAATAATGTTCTGCATGAGTCCAGCTGAAGATCTAGAGTCCATAACAGTGGCTCCCTCCCATTAGTCCACCTGGAGGCCTGGAGCCCTCGACAATGTCTCATGCAGGCCTGCTTCACACATCTTCATTGGAAGGCCCAAAGATCAGTGGTGGATCAGTGGTGGCAGAGAAAGTCTGTGCTAGTGGGATGAAGGATCTGCCCTAGCTGAACCAGAGCCAGGAAACAATGCTCAATAAGCTCCTACGAAAAGTACTACAACCATCCTCAGCAATAGTAAGGTCCTGAGCTCCTCTGATGGTGACGGAAGCTGAGCTCCCATCAGGAAAGCCAACATAACAAGCTGCCGTGACAAGGTACAGGGTCTCACTATGCAGCTTGGACTCCTAGTGATTTTCCTGTTTCCAGCCTCCCCAGTGCTGGGATTGTAGGTGAGTGCCACCACACTTGGTCTCGGTGGCCTGCTACACCTGGTCTTGGTGGCCTGCTCAGCACACCTGGGGCCAGAGCTGATGTGACATGTGGTGCTGGGGATCAAACCCTGGTCCCTGTGCTTGCCTAAGCAGGCACTTAGTCTGTTGCGCTATCTCACCTGCCCTCATGATAAGCTTCTTCAGGAGACTGAACCGTGCACCATCTTTCTCTCTGGAGTCAGGGAATGATGCTCAAGTTGAGGACCAGAGCTTCCCCAAATTGAACTGTAGCTGTTCTCAGCAAGGAGGTCTCAATGTCCTCCTCTGACAAAAACAACGGAGTTTATCCAGAAAGCCAGCATGACAAGATTCTCCTCCAGAATAGCCCATAAGAACCAGAAGCTCCCTTACAGCTTCTCAACAGCCTTACTTCTTCCTTTTGGGTTCTGCCTCTTATGATGCCAGCAGTAATCCTCAGGTGGAACTGCCACACCCAGCACCACGTTGGTTCAGTTTATCTGGGTGTTACAAGTTGGCCAACAGTTGTCAATCTATTACACATGTATAATAGAATATATGCATTTATATAATACTAAATTCTCTGAAGTTTTCCAATACTGTTTATAAATTTAATTTTACATTTTGTCTTAAAAGCGTGAATCTAAATCTATTAACCATGCCAAATTATTTTAGCTAATACAAATACTTAAAATATAAGGCATATAAATTACTCAATATGTTAATGTGAAAAATCTTCATATAATGATTCTCTTAGTTAATCATATTTAGACTCACTCTAAGTTTACTTGGGTTTAAATGTGCATATACACTAAGGAACCAACTACAGTGCCCCACTTTCCTTGTATGTATCTTCCAAGAAATTAGACAATCCTCTCCCAAGGAAGTGCAGGCTCCCTTCTGAGTCTACCATTCCTCCTGAGAGGCCAAGTGGTCATGAAGTACAGAAACTGGCTGGAGTGTGAAATGAAGAGATGTTGGTCGCTAGCATCATTATTCTCATCAAAGGACTGTGGCATCAATCCTCCTTCCTTTAACAGTGGTAATACCAACCATGGACTCCAGGTTAATGTCCTAAATGCTAGGTTTCCTGAGTTCATGCTCATTCTTTGTAATTTGTCTCAACTGTGACCTCTGATTAATAGAAACAATATTCCACAAACTTCTGTCCAAACTCTAATTCTCATTGCTTTCTTTGCTCTGTTTCCTAACTGAATTTAATCTATGTAGTATTTGTTTCTATTCTGAATTTTGACTGCATTCTTTCTATCTGGAGCAGATGCTATTTTAACTGATACTTGTACTGCATCTTTTGGGTTCTGGGTATCTCCACTCCTTTCTGTGTATCTGTATGGTCAGTTTCTAAAGTTATTCTAATTGTAATTAAATAGATGGAGACCTAAAAACTAGGGCTGTGATGAAGGTACATTTTGGTAGAATTTAATGGTAATAATTTAAGAATTAATGACATTCACTTAGAAAGTTTGATTTTGAATCATTTAACTACAATTTGCAATCTGATAATCAAGCAATAGCAATTTATCTAAATTGTCCAGGTAGTGATTGGGCCCAGAAGGAAACAGGCACACCAGTGTGCCTGCTTATGAATATTTTGACTGACATGCACTTTCAGGCTATGGTCGTATCTAATTCGGAACATCCTGGGGGGCAGAGGGCAGAGGCATTGATGAGAACAAAGAGTGTAGCCAACTGGCATAGAAGAGAATCTGGACAATATGTGAGGATTTATAACTGATGGCCAACCAACCTAGCAAAGTGCAAACAGTCCACATAAGCATAGATCAGAAACTAATTCAGAGGGCCCAGAAAATGTGCTCAGTGGCTCTTTTTTTATGCAGAGCCTGAAGAATTTTGCTGAGATGCACAATCCATCGCAAGTGCCACAGTCTCCATGAAAGTTAGGATCCATGATAAGCAAGATCCCCAAATGAAAGACCAAATCACGGAGATGCTGTGGGAGAATCCCAAGATTTTAGCTCCTAGACAATTGTATAGTACAAAGGAAAACTCTGCCCTGCCATTTGAACAAAACAGCATTGTTTCCATTGTTTGTCTAATGAATTGTGTATTGAAAATAGAGGGAGAGGGATCTCAGTTCATTCATGTGACATGAAGAGAGACTTGTGTAAATCTGTGGCCACCCAGGGGCTGGCAGTGGCCAGCAGTGGCGAGCAGTGACCAGTAGTGATCAACCTTGGGCAAGATAAATAAAATCATCAGCATAACAGAAGGTGGCTTTTTTCCTCTCTTTTGCTTTGCTAGCTTCAAAACAATCCCTGAAAGAGTCCCAAGTGCACCTTGGGAAGCTCCAGTGTTCTAAGTATCCTTTTGTCCCTAATGAGGGAGGAAGATCTGCTTTGCTTTGATGTACAGCTGCATGTTTTCTAATGATACAGTCAAGAGATCAGATTCCATTAGGACTTCTTTTAAGCCTTGATTATTCAGCAGCCCTGTTGAAATTAGCTGTTCATTTGTCCATGAGCAGCTGCATGCAGGGTTAGATGGTTGTGGCTGTTGTGTGAAATGATTGGTTCTGGGCTAAAGCACTCCTGAATATTTATTTAATTCAATTATTCCTCTATATCATGTTTTTCCTTCTAAGCAATAGCAGTAGATTCTGAGGTGCTAGAATTTCATCATAAAAAAGACCAAGAAATCTGACCTGGATTGTAAATGTAGCTCAGCTTTAATTTAAGGCAAATCCTTCCTGTCCCTTCTGCCTGTTTCTCTTGCACGCGATGTTAATGCCTGTTTTGGCACATCATGTCACAGCTGCAAGGCAGGACTGGTCCCTCCTCTCCTCTGTTCTTGTGAGCTCCCTGCAGAGCTGCCAACACAGTCATATCCATGACAGTCAGATCCTGGCTGGAGAAGTTCTGAAATGAAGTCGTGTGCAAAGCAGGGGCCAGGCTTAGCTCCCCGTCCTGGGGAGGCACATGAGACTAGATATGACTTTATTTTAGTCAAAGAAGAACTCAAAGCTGAGTCTGAGAGACAGAGTAGAGATGTAGTGCCAAGGTGGAAAACTGGAAGATCTAGAGGGATACACACACACACACACACACACACACACACACACATACACACACACACACGCAATTCTGAGCAATAGAATTATCCTGTATCTTAGTTAACAGACCAGCAACAGTACAAGTGTGCTTTGCTCTTGGATTTTTAGTAATCAAGATATGTATACTTTGTTATGTATGTGCTTTTATCAGATCTCTATCTTCTTATTTTTTTAAACTTTATTTATTTATATTGTGGCTGGCTCAGCCTGCCCTGTGGGCTGGGCTGACGCAGCATGTGGTGCCAGGGATCAAAGGGCCATCCCTGAGGTTACCTAAACTTGACCTAAGCAGGTGCTTTAGACCACTGAGCTGTCTTGATGACCCATGGATCTCTATATCATTGATTGAATAATTCCATTCACTTCTGCTTTTTATGCCCACCTTACCCAGCTGCTCATTTTACCACATTTGTCCTAAAGTTGCCCCAAACTCACACCTAGACACAGAACACTGCTTAAGAATATAAAAAATGCCTTAAAGTTGACCCCCAATTCTTTGACTCAGAAAACAAGACAAAAAGAAGCTTGGTCCAGTGGGAATTGGCCCTGCCATATCGTTTCCAGGCTTTTCATTCAACCTCCGAACAGATTCTACACTTTTTTATCTTCTGATGTGTTTCACAGTTATATCTGTTGTTATAATGGCCATGACATTATTTGCATTAGTAATAAGTTTCTATTAGTTACAAATTTCTAGCAGCTTGTGGATGGTCTTCCATGTGTTTTCTGCTTTAGGCTACAATTCTCCTCATCTGCCTTCATTTTGTTTTATGTTTGCTAGGAATTGTTTGGGAGTCAGTACCATGGCTGTTGGCATGAGAAGTTGATGTTTTATAATGCTGCATTATTTAGAAGAATACTTTGTCTCTTTTGCTGGCAAGTTCATTAAAAGAGTGGTGTGGTCATGCATGGTGATGCATCCTTATGACCCCAGCACTCCAGGAAGCTGAGGCAAGAGGATAACCTGGCTATGAATATTTACCTTAAGTTCTTCCCTTCCCTTCCATATAGTTGTGGGGGTGTTTTTGTGCCCATTGTACATCTGCTCAGTCACTCTTCTCTGAATGTCTGTGCCCTTCCTGAAATAATTGTTCTTTAGACAAATCTCTCTTGAGCTCTGCCAGAAGGAATTGTCACTCTCAAGTCCCCTGTGGAACACAAGGGGTGAGTCCCACAACCTACCATGTCTCACTACTGCTGGGCTCTTCTTATACTTCTGCTCTTATTGCCTAACTTGTTTGATAAGAATAAAGTGTGTTTCTTCCAATTTGACATCAATTGTACTCATTATTTAAATACATCATATAGTTAAATATTAAGTCAACAAAGTGTGAATGCCAAAAGAAAGATCATTATGATTATGAAACAAGTCAAACCTTTGGAGAAAAATGAAGATGAGCTGCTTAAGACAAATTGTTCTTAAATTAGGTGTGGGCAGGAGAATTGTATGTGAGTGATAAATGAGTGTAAAGCAAGAAGGACTCTTGACTTGGATTGCTTTGAAATTCTCTTAATATTATTGTTCTCCTTTAGAAAAGCACACTGGAAATTGTGCAATTGTGTGTGCTTTCTGCAGGAACAAAACGGGGAGCTCCAATTAGAAGGTTTATGTTTAAAAGAAAACCTTGAACCTATGAACAACTTGGCTAGGTAATAAATACCCAAGGTGTGTTTAAACTGAGTTATGTATTTAAGACAGATATCATGTTTATACATGATTAACTGACCATTGTCTTAGTTATTTTTCTTACTGCAGAGATAAAACATTGGACACCTAAAGTTAAAGGAGGAAAGGTTTAGCTGACTAGCAGTTTGTAGAGATTTCAGAGGATAGTAGGATGGCTCTAAGGCAAGGTAGCATGGTAGAGGCAAAGAAGCATCGCAGAGGAGAAACAGTCCACAGCAAAGCAGGCAGGAAATAGTAAGTAGTATGTAGCAGGTAGCAAATGTGCCTTTCCTCTGTCTCTTTATACCAGCAGTTCTCAACCTGTAGGTCGCAACCCCAGCAGGAGTCAGACGCCCAAAACACAAGGGGTCGCCTAAAGCCATCGGAAAATGTTATTTATTTGGAATTACAGTTTTGAAGTAGCCACCTAAATTATTTTTTGGCTTGGGGTCACCGCAACATGAGGAACTGTATTGCGAGATCACAGCATTAGAAAGGTTGGGAACCACTGCTTTATACTATCCAGGCCTTAAGCCTTTTGATTGGTGCCTCCTACACCCAAGGTTGGTGTTTCTATTATCTACATGCAGAACTGTGCTAAGCTATTTGGTGCACTAATTTAGTGGCTCACAGCCTTAATCCCAGCATCACATGGCTTAGATCTAGCCCGCTCTGCAAAACTCCCACTGTGAGTGCATGAGGCTTTGGAGAAAACTTTTAGATACCATGTACCTGAGCTAAAAATGCTGACACAATGGATTCTGGCATTCTTGAACATCCCGTGTGTTCCAGAATCTGCTTATACTTTACAGAATCCCTCCCAGAGGCTTTCTCTGACTCTTCTCCATGTGAGTGAAGAATCTCTCCTGGCTGCTCCTGAATCTTTGCCCTCACAGAACTTCGTTACATCCAAACTGGTTGCTCCCTCCACTGTCTTCTTCCCTGGATCCTGACTGTGTTGGGCACAGTGACCTCATGTTTAATCTCTGTATTGTTAGATCCTGAAACCCTGCCTGGGTCCACTGTGGATGCAAAAGTGTTTGTTGAATGAGTGTTGAAAAGTAGATTTTTATTAAACTTGTGGATGGAAAATTTTTTAAAAATATGTCTTATTTTGCAGAAAGATGATGGGAAACATTTATTGGCATAAGAGGGTCACTTATTTACTCAGTTGGACTTCTTATTTATTTATTTATTTTGGACTTCTTATTTAAATACATCATATAGAAGTGTTCTGTGATTTGTCCAAAAGATAAGATCTGAGGAACCAAGCACAGCTTTACTTGTTAGTGTTCATCTTCTCTTAATTGCAAGGTGTTTTGTAGGTCTCTTTCACCCTGAAGAATTGTTCTTCTCCTTTCTTTTTGTTGTCCATGTATTGTATTTGATTTCCAATATGCAAGCTGAGCAACTGGGCTAGTACCACCCCACATGGGCAGAGAAAGCCTCAAAGAGTCCTCTACTCCCCCCACCCCCCTTTTGAGTTAGGATCTCATTATGCAGTTAAGGCTGGCTTTAACTTGCTTTGTAGTCTAGGCTGGCTTCAAACTTGCAGTAATCCTCCTGCTTCAGCTTCCTGATTGCTGAGGTTACAAGAATATGGCATCACACTTCGTTTGAACCCTACCATTTCAAACCTAGTGTTTGTTTGTTCTTCTCTTGTTCAACGTCCAATCAACAGATGTGTCTAGTCTGGAGACCTTTAGGAAATCTCTAGGCCAAGTATCCTGTTTTCTTTAATAGAGTTGAGCCTAAGTATAGCAAGTATTAACTTCCTTTCTGAATTTTATATTCTTTAATTCCTTAGTCTTAATAATTGACACATCTGTCTTGCTCTAATTATCTCTTGGCCTGTGGTATTTGTTTTTTGTCTAACAATAAAAGGTTATATTTTGTATACATTTTAAAAAGTGAAACACAGGAAAAAATATTTCATACAAAGGTAAGAGAATTTCAACATTCACAATCTTAGACCAAATAGTCTGTAGTAGAAATCAGCCATACAGCATATGAGTAATAAGAGAACAGTTTCACAGAACTGTAAAATGAATCCATGTCATATAAGTGGCAGTTTAATGCGTGCTTTCAAAGCATCTATATATGGAGCCTGTCATTCTTCTCTCTGCAAAATCTGTCTTTATTGAAAATGACATGACTGTCTACAAGAAAATCCCAAAAGATTATCAAAGAAAGCTACTAGAACTAATGTGTGCATTTGAGCTCAGATAATACAAGGCCAGGCTATAGGGATTAATTGCATTTTTGTATGCAAGCAACAAATGACTAGAAATTGAAATTTTTGTAAGTCTCATTTATAGTAGCACCAAGCCTGAAAAGTATCCATTTGTGACTTTTTTTATATTTTTAATGCCTTCTAAAGAATAAAATGCTTTAAATGTGTTAGTAATCTTTATCCATGGCTTAAGTTTTAGTGTTTTAGTTAGCAAATCTCTTTCCAAACTAAAACCCCAAATATTTTCTCTTAAGCTTTTTTTGTAGAAGTTTTAGAGTATTTGCTTTTATGTTTAAATATATGATCTACTTCAAGTTAATATTTGTAGATGGTACAACCCAAGACTTGAGGGTTCTTTTGCATGTAGATATTCAATTGTTACAGATCTCATTTGTGGAAATAATTTTGTTTTATGCATTGGTTTTCCTGGTACCTTTGAAAATCAATTGACTGCAAGTGTGTGTCTATTTCTGGACTTTCTATTTTGTTCTATGTGTTTATATCTAGCCTTCAATCAATACTACATTAGTTGTCTTTGTCCTGTTCATTATAAATCTTTCAATTAGATCAAGGAAGTCATCTCAATCTGTTATTTTTCAAATATTTTGGTTTTGCTGGGTTCTTTACTTTTCATATACATTTTAGAATAATATGCTGATTTTCCCCCAAAATATTGCTGGATTATAGCTGAGACTACATTAAATCTATGGATCAACATGGAGAGAACTCAGATTTTAATGATATTTAGTCTTCTGATGCATAAACCTGGTGTATCTTTCCACCCCTTCTCCATCTCCCTAGATCCAGTCTCTTTGTCTTTTGGCATATAAATCTTATATTTATTTTGCTGCAACATCCAAGATGGTAGATATGTTTTTTTTTTTGTTTGTTTGTTTTGTTTTGTTTTGTGGGACCAGGGTTCAAACTCACGACCTTGCACTTGCCCAGCAGGCACTTGTGCCTCGGAGCTATCTCCCCAGCCCCCAAGATGGTAGATATGTTAAATGAAAGAAGTCATACAAAAATGACAGGTGATTATATAAAACCATTTATTCAATATCCTGGACAAATGGAATAGAAATTAGGTGAGTATTTCTGGAGCTGTAGGAGTGGGGAAGAAATAAGTTCAAGAAGGTCAACCAGAGAGGACCATGAGCTGGCTTCTTTGGGGATGAAATATTTATTATCATAATTGTGGTGGTCAGGCAGCTATAAATGCTTGCCAGCATTCATAGAGCTACATTGGAAATATTGTTTTATTTTATAATCATTATACCTTAAGAAAACTGACTTTAAAAAAAGTCACATTTTATAATTTGACAACTAAAGTACATAGAAAATAATAAGACCTAATATTCTTTGCCATTCTAAGAATGAATGCATCATAAGATTCAGGGCAAATAATCTGTGTGTAAACTATTCTAACTTTAGGTAGTAAAGCATCTGCAAAGATTGCATGGATTTATTCCAGTGAACTGAAATTGTTAAAGGTCCAGGAAAATTAGTGAAACCTCTAAAAGGTCCAAGGACTTTACTCCTGGGGAATGATCTTCTGATCATTACAAGGGACAGTCCTCCTGTGCCTGCCTGCGCTATTTCCCTGCTTGCTACCCAAGTCTTTCCTTGATTTCTGTTTTGCCCCCACAGCTCTTTCCTAAACAGGGATTTGCTCTTGTTTCTATCACTTTGGGTTCTGAACTAGTTCTATTTTCTGTGGAATTCAATATAGATCACTGCTTCCATGTTTCCTCAATTCTAAGACGTTACCTTTTCTGAAACTGTGCTATGGTAAGCTTCAACTGGTAGGTTGTACAGTTTGGGGTTAAGTCATGTTCAACTTAACACCATTGGGATTTGTTATTCATTTTTTTAGGCGGTCTCTCCTGAGTAACTTAACTGCTCCTGAGCAAGACCAGAGCCCTCTTTCACTTCCTGTTTCAAGTCTGAGAGACGTGTTTTCTCCAGTGATTCAAAGTAGTTAGGGCCCCAGCCTCAGGTGCAGGCTGCCACTCTGAATACACTCTGGTCGCATCAGCTAGGCAAGAATCGCCTCAACAGGAAGCCTTGTTTCCGTAGACTTTAATTTACAGTAAGATCAGGGCCTGACCTTCCAGCAGAAAATCTTAAAATATCAAGTCCTCCTCCCTGCCAATTTCCTTTTCCTCCCCAGCCTCTCTCTTTACTTCCTTTTCTTCACCCCTACTCCTGTCTTGTCTGAAGCTGGTTCTTGTCTACTTTCTTTTCCTTCCTTCACTCATTCCCTCCTTTTTCTCCCTCTCTTTTTTCTTCTCTCCCTTCTCTTACTGTTATCTGCCCTGTCCACCTTTTTTAAATTTTATTTTCCCCTTGCCTCACTGCCTTTAACTACTATGAGACTCATTCATAGTGCAGCATTCATTATTTATGTTCTTAGTCAGCAAAGCTGTGGGCTCACCAGTAAACCTGGAAGAAAGTCTGCCACAGCATTGCCAGCAGCATACCCACCTGGTCTACCTGTTCTTCAATACCAGGCCAACCTAGGCATTGGAGCAGCACCTTTATCAGCCACTTGGTGGGAATCCAGCTCATGCATATTCACTTTCTACCTCATTAACAGTCCCCTGGGCTTACTCCCTGTCATCAGGAGAGCACTGGGAATAGTGAAAATCTCAGTCACAACAGTGTCCCTGGTCTTTTCACTTGCAATAGTATATCTTAGGCCCAAATGTCCAATAGCTCTGTGGAAGCTGATTGTTCAGGGACAATAGTGCCAGTCAATGGGCAATATGCATAAAGTTTGGCTCCATCAAAATTTTCAACCAAATGGTCCTGTTGCTCACAAACAGACTGAAAGAGAGGACCAAGTACCCAGGCCAGACAGGCAGGGGGACACACACATTGCAGCTATACACTGGGTTGGGGAGGGGGAGATGTATGTGAGGGTCAGGTGGGATTCAACAGATGGAGCATGTTTTAGTTACTTTTCTCATTGCAGAGACAAAAAACACAAATCCTAAAGTTAAAGGAGGAAACGTTTATTCTGGTTTCCAAGTTTTAGAGGCTTAGTCCATAATTGACTAGTTCCAAGGCAGGGTGGCCTGGCAGAGGGGCATAACAGAGTGGGTAGGAGGTATCAGAAAGCAAGAAGCATCACCAAGCAAGCAGGACAGCCCTCTTTCTGTCCCTTACATCCCATCTCGGCTATTTGTTCTTAGGGCGGTAGCACTCATCCCGAGGTGAGGCACCCTTAATCCTAGCATCACACTATGAACCAATCCCAGAACCACCTCCTTTACCCCAGCATCACACACACTAGACCCAGACATCTCTGAAAAGCTCCACCTATGACCCTGTGAGGCTTTGGGACCATCTAGTCACAGCCATAACAGAAGTGAAAGTGGGTCTGAGAGACTGGAGAAGGCAGTGGGTTGGCTCAGTCACCCAGGTAGACACGTGGGGCTTGAGGAAGGAGAAGGAGATCAACCTGATCTTTGTGTGGAAAAGAGGCTGTTAGGAGTTTTCTTGATAAGGAGGCCCAGGGTCAAGAGAGGAAGTTAAGAGCAGAAAAGAGAAGTTTTGCTTTTTATTAGTCATACTAATAAACTCTCTTAAAAAATTCAGATCTCCTCCCTAATAATAACTCCATATCTAGGGATTATAAGCAATTTTTTTCCTAAAATCAATTTCAACAGCACTAGGTTTCCCCTATTCTGTGAGATTTTAATTGCCAGTACAACATGCTGAAAATTTATGGGGTTCTCTGGATTTCCTATTTTAGCCTGAACCATCTGCAGGAAGCTGAACTTTCCTATTTCATCTTAATTTCCAAACTAAGTTGTTTATAATACTACCATGTTTTGATTTAGATTTTAAGTACTTATACCTATGTGCCATTTTCATTCCTAATACTTTTTACTTCTTCCTTCATCTATTTCTCTGTATCTCTCACTTTAGACAGAGATTTTTGCCAATTTTCTCTGTCTTTCAAAGACTTGAGATGGTATCTAGTACATCTTTGCATTTCTTTCTTTCTGCTGTCCTTATAAGTTGCACATGAAATGTTGCAGATGAGAACAGATGGTTTCAACAGTTGTTACAAAGAGAAACGTGCTGTAGGAAACAGGTGCATGTTGAAGCCCAGTGTTCTGAACTGTGTTTCAGCTGTCGACTTAGCAAAAGGAAGTGACAAGGGCAGGCTGGGAGCTGAGGGTGGGTAGGTTGTCCTCAGTACTCTGGACAAGAGCCTGAGAGGTGACTGGGGAGAACTGCATGACATCTCTGGCATGTGCTCTCAGCACCTAGGGAGGACTGTGTCTTATACCATTTGTTCTGTCTTTTGCTTTATAGAGTTCAACTTTGTACTATGCTTCATGTGGTTCAGCTAATGTTAACTTTAGGGTTTTAGTTCATGTTTAACTTTGTTGGAACAAACAGAAGGATGTTTTCACTGCAAAGCCGTTTTAAAAGCCCAGTAACCATTAGCTGTTCAGGTGTGGAGGCGGCACACTTCTCCAAGCAAGGTTAATAAGCAAATCCCTGGCAAGATTTCCGTAGTTACCGTTTGGACTTGTAAACTTAGGGTGGACTAGACAGCCTCCCTTTCTTTTTTTTTGTCTTTTTGAGACAGGGTCTCGCTATGCAGTTGAGGTTGGTCCTGAGCTCACTTTTGTAGCCCAGGCTGGTCTCGAACTCTCACCAATCCTCCTGCCTCAGCCTCCCGAGTGCTGGGATTACAGTCATGCGCCACCACGCCCGGCAAGCCTCCCTTTCTTGTCAAGTCTGGTGGTACAACAACTATTGCCCAACATTTAATACATATGAGAAATGCAGACACACACAGACACATGGGGACACACACACACACACACACACACACACACACACACACGTGCTGTTAAGGAGTCATTCAACATCAAGTCCAGAGAAAACCAAAGGCTACAATGAATTAAACATCTTGTCTAAAGTCACCAAGCTGTTTGGGAGCACAACCTTGACCGGAAAGCAGTTCTCTAGTCCTAGCCTTTCCTTCATTCCATCACTCTATGAGCTGATATCATTACCTTGAATAAACAGCACATGAATATTCAGTATATAAATGGCATTCAACTGGTTATTTCTGATCGATACTTTCCAAGGAATGCTTCCCACTAGTGGGAATGTGTTTATCTCGGGTGTATATTATTTTCATTTTATTTTCTTTAGGGTGAATATCAGAAGAAAAACAAAGTTGGAGTAAAATGTAGAACATTCTCAGTAAATCTGCCGTTTGTTTTCTGTAAGAGCCATCTGAAGTGAAAAATAAATAGGAAAGAACTTTATCATGTTTAAGTCTGAGGGGGTGTGTTCATTCCTTAATATTTACTCTTAAGATATCTCAATATTTTTGACAGGATAAGTGTTGAGCAGTTCCCCTCTCTTGGCTTTTAGAGCTTTTAGTCTTTAACACACAGGAAGACTCTCAGGAAATCCTTTTTTTTCTGGTTTTAGGTTCATGTAAAGAGAAAATGTAAAGTTCCGGCCTTGGCATTGTTCAGTGGTTGTTTATATATTACCAGTTGACTCTCTTCCTTCTTTGTGATATTTAGTTACAAATTAGAACCACAATCTTATAGAATTCCTTTAATTTTGTAATTCTAAGCTATAAGGAGCAAGTGTTGTATAAAAACTAAATTAACCATTTTAGAAAACACATTTATTAGATGTCTTGAAATTAATTATTTGGCTCTTTAGAAGTGACAAAGTATTCAGTTTCATTATGAGATACAGCTTTGATACAGAGCTTGCAAGATGCTTTCTACCAGATAACTATAATAGAAGAGTATATTTATTTTTATTATTGGTGCTATTAGAATATTTAATGAAATGCTTCAATTCCCTATCTCACAAATGCTCATATAAGGAGGGTTTTTTAATTTTTTTTTTATGGGACTGGAGTTTGAACTCAGACCTTGCACTTGCCAGGCAGGCACTTGTGCCATGGAGCTATCTCCCCAACCCCTAAGGAGGTTGTTTTAATATAATTGTCTATCATTTGGCTTATAGCACATTGTTTCAGATTTCAGTATATCATTTTCATGACTTCCAAGTACTATTAAAGTATGTACATGCATGGTATATTTGCATGACAAATCATATATCTTTTCATAAAAATAATATGCATCAAACTCTTCATTGAAAGCATTATCTTCTGGGGTTATAGGACACTGGGTTAATCTTATGCAACAGCTGTGCTAGTTACTTAAGCAAAGTAAGAGAAATATTGTGCTAGTATATTAAAATTACCATGCCATTTAAATGGTAAAATTAGGGTACCATATTCTTAACTTTGTTTTTCTTTCCCTACTTTTCAGTATTTGGATCATCAGATTTCAGTAAAGATTCATTGCACACTTCCTTCTCAGTCTTGGTTGTTCTTACTTAGTAATTGCTGAGCTTACTGGTGCCTTCACTTTCACCTGTCCATACAGCTTATAAATTCTATTCTAAAGAGTGTCTGCCTGCATACCCACCCATCCATCATCCATCCATCCATCCATCCATCCACTTATGTTTATGATTGTGTGCAAAATTCTAAGACATCTTCCAAGATTTCTGGCCTGAGAAGTACATGCACCTCATCCCAGTTATTAGTTCCATGTTACTCTCATGAACTATTTGAGGCAGACTAATTTTATTAAGAGACATTTAGTTTATGGTTCTTTTGGATGAAAGTTCAAGATCAAGTGGCCCCACTGTTTGGTCTCTGGTCAGGGCCTAATGGTAGATGGCATCCCAACAGTAAGAGTGATCCTAGGGCTGGATGCTGCCAGCCTTCTGAGGACATTGCTGTAACACCTAAGCACCTCCCCATACATATGTTTTCTTGATGCTTCATAACCTTCCACAGTCACATCAGGTCCAGCCTTCTCTGGAGGACACACTTGAGCCAGATCCATAATTCTGTGATGGGGTTTTGTAGGTATAAAGGTGGTTTCAAAATCAGTTGACTGTCAGATAGGGAGATGATTAGCATGGACCCAACTTCTCATAGCAGTGTGGGCCAAGAAGGTAGAAATTGTTCGGATTTGGGGAGTCATTGATGACTTGAAAACAGACAGGGAAATATGGTGAGAGATTGGGACAGTCCTCAGGAGCTGAGGGTAGCTCCTAGTGGACATCTGACAAGGAAAGGGGGATCTCAGTCCTATAATCACCAGAAGCTGAATTCTGCCAACAATAGGGATGAGCTGAGAAGACCTCCTGATGAGGTATAAAAGAAGGCTTCCCAACATCTTGGTTTTGCCTTGGGGGGAATTCAGCCAAGAATTGAGCTACGTGAGCTAATAAACATGAGTGTTGTCTGTATTAGTCAGCTTTCATATTGATAGGAAAGTACCTGTTCCCTACAGTGGGGACAGAAGTTTAAATTTGACTCTGTTCCAGAGGTTTAGTTCTATGGTTGACTGATTTGAGGCAGAAATATCACTGCAGGGAGTCATGGTAGGAGAAAAGAGGGAAGAACCAGAGCCACAGCTATATACTCTCTGGTGACCCACGCCCTCCAACTGGGCCTTACCTCCTAATGGTACATTTTGTCTATGAAATCATCAATGGATTAAACCATTGATGAGTACTGCACCCCATAATTCAATCACTTTCTGAAAGCTCCACCTCTGAACATATGAGACTCTGGAGGGGAGGCTATTTTAGATTCAGACCATGACCCTGTGCTGAACCATTAAGTCTTAAGTCTTTGGTACATTGACGTACAGCAACAGCCACCCAATATTCTAATTTGGAACTTTATCCACCTTAACTACTTTAGTATCCTGAAGCCTTTATTTTCTGTCCACCTTTTCTCATTCTTACTTAAAAATTAAAGAAAAAATATTTTATTTATTTATTTGGTACAAGGTCTTGCTACGCAAGCTTAGACTCATAGTGATCTTCCTGTTTCTCAGCCTCCCCAGCACTGGAATTACAAATGCGTACCACCATGCCCAGTTTTGGTGACTGACAGAGCATGCCCAGGCTTGCGGGGCCAGCATGACACATGGTACTGGGAATTGAACCCAGGTCCTTGCGTTTGCTAGGCAGGTGCTTAGACTGCTGAGCTATCTCTCCAGCTCTCTTATTTTAAATTTTAGGCAGTAGGAATTAAATATCTACTTAACCTATTTACTCATGATATGAGGCTAATACCAGTCCCTTAGATTCTTGTGGGTTTCATGTCCAACAGCCAAGGACTTTTGGCTTGTTTATGTTCAGAAAGATTTCCCTTGAAACTGTAACACATGTCACTCTCCACTGTGTATCTCTCTGCATCTTACTCAGGGAAGGTTGTTTGCAAGGATGACCGCAGTGATTCTGCCTAGGCAAGTATTTAGGTTTCTTTGCAATATGATTACTGCTTCTAAAATCAAGGCCTGGATCTAGTTCCCCACACCTTGTATTCAGGTTGTCATAGTGCCAGTTTTAAACAATAAATGCAACAGAATGATCTTGATGCTGAACCTGAGGGGCTTGGCTGCTTCCCCCTCTGTCTACTTGGACCTGGCTGCTATGTAGGAAGTCCTAGCTGGCTGCAGAGAGGCCCTGTGGGAGAGTATCTGAGGTGCTTCAGCTACAGCATGGGTTACCTCATGGACAAACCAGCCTCTATTTCACCTTGCAAATGACTGAAATGCATGAGAGAGCTGAGCAGACAGCACCCAAAGCATTACTGTGGTGGTCAGTGGAGCTTGGTCCATGCTGCTAACCTTCAGGACAGCCAGCAAGTCATCCTTTCTTGTTTTAAGTCACTGTGTGAGAAGTGCTGTTCCACCCTCTAGATAGCTGATGTGGACATTAAAGAGCACAACTTTAAAGCAAAAATTTTCTTTTTGAGTGTGTTTTTATCTATGTAAGTACTCAACACATAGTGCAAAATTTAAGATGCAAAACAATACACATGGAAATGAATTTCATTCCTAGAGGCCACTCTGGAGTTTGCCCCAACTCTTTAGAATTTCTTAGAATGACGGTTAGAGCATGAAGTAACAATCTCAAGATTATGCAGAGTGGGGCTGGGGAGAGAGCACAACGATCTAAGTGCCTGCTTGGTAAGCTCAAGGTCCTGGATTTGATCCCTGGTACTCATGCTATGCCAGTCCCAGAACCCCAGGTGTGCCATGCCTGCCCTGAAACTAGGCTTGGTGGTACACACCTGTAATCCACCCCAGTGCCGGTGAGGCTGAAACAGGAGGATTGCTAGGAGTCTGAACTGTGTAGTGAAACTCTGCATCAAAGAGAGAGAGAGAGAGAGAGAGAGAGAGAGAGAGAGAGAGAGACAGAGAGACAGAGAGACAGAGAGACAGAGATAGAGACAGAGACAGAAAGAAGGAAAGAAGGAAAGAAAGACGGAGTATGTGGAAAGCACTTACCTGGCAAACACAAAGTCCTGAGTTTGATTCCTGCACACACACACACACACACACACACACACAAAGTCATGAAGATTATACAGAGGGAAAATGACTAAAGTGGAATACATAAAACCTCATGTCCTTTAGAAAATTGTCAGTTAATCACAGTGTATAAGGTTGCCTAATATTGCTGGCTGTGTATAGGAAAGTTATCAATAATGGTAATTATAAAAGGTAATTATAAATTCACAAGTATTTTTGTGTGACTCTCAAACTTAACTTTCACAAATGTTTTATTTCTTTCCTTTGCTATTATTATTTAGTACAGGGTCTAAGGGTTTCACCACACAGATCAGACTCATAGTGATCCTCTTGTTTGCAACTTCCCAAGCACTGTGATTATAGTCACATGCCACCACGCCCAATCTCAATCACTGTGTCAGTGCACCCTGGGACTGAGGCCAGCACGGCACACCAGGGATTAAACTCAGTCCCTACACCTGCCTATCACAAGTGTTTTAGTAATACTGGATTATGGATATAAGATTCTTATGTATTTAATTTTGTACTTTTTCCATTTCTCTAATTTCTATTTTTTGTGTGACCTATACTACATCCATTTGACATTTGGGAGTCTATATGGAATTGTATAAGATTTTGGAAATTGCAACAGAATTGCCAAAACATTTGTGATTCTTCAGAAAATTATTTTTCATAAAAATGTAGAATCAAGTACCTTGTAAATATTTCATTTTAAGAGCCAGACTGTTGAGATAATGTTTATTTTTTTCTTTTAAATATGTGACATATTTCTTGTAGCCCACGTGTAGTGGGATCTTACATCTTTCATCCAGTTTATTGTTTGCACTTAAGTGTTTAAATACAATTATCCAATAATATCTCATGTAGTTGTTGATATGCTTGTGTTTAAATCTACCTTATTAGGATGGAATTGTAGCTTAGTGGTGCTTAGCATACGTGAAGCCTGAGTTCCATGCCCAGCATGGGAATGCAAAGTAAATATAATAAAATAAAAGTAAGGAAAAGCAATATATTATTCAAGATGGCTTTGTTTTGCTCTATTTTATGTTACCAAATGTTCATTTCATTTTTCTTTGATTTTCCTTAAAAGGTTCCCAGATGTCATAACAAAAGGTTAAAGCTGAGTACAAGGATAAACTTGTAGATGAGCATTGTCTTAAGGTATAAAATTATTACATATTCTTTTTATGGTAACGTGACATTAGAGAATATGGAATAAGTGACTCGGTGTCTTAGTTACTTTTCTTATTACTGGGACAAAATCCTACACATCCATAAGTTAAAGGAGGATAATTTATTTAGTTCACAGTTGGTAGAGGTTTCTGTCCATAATCAGCTGGTTCCAAGGTAGGGTGCCACGATAGAGGAGCATCACAGAGGAGAAACAGTCTATGACGTGACAGGCAGGAGGCAGCAAGCAATGAGCCTACCTTTCCATCTTGTCTCATCCAGGATACAAGCTTTTTGGGTGGTGCCACCCATACCCAAGGTGGGTTTTCGTTATTCATACCCTGATCTATGCTAAACACACCCATGATTCAGGTGACTCCTGAAAGTTCCACCTATGAGTGCATAAGACTTTAGGGGCACTTGTTGCTACAAGCTATCACACTACTAAACCGTCCTGCAGAGCATGTTTTTGTATTTTATTTGGAGAAAACAAGTCAGTCAAGGCCATCAATCTCTTCTGTTAAACTGTGTCTGGCCAGAAACAAGAATCTAAATATAAACCTCCATGTTCTGAAGCTATTGGTTTCTCTGACCTTTCCTAGTGCCCTATCCACATTCAGAATGTAATGTCTACAGGCAAAGGCTCAGGCTCTGAGTGGTGTCACCCAGGGTTACCATGGGAAGTGTCTGAAATACAAGGTGTATTCATTCAACAAACACCAGTCACATACCTGCTAGCTTAGCTTTTAGGCACCATGACTAGGGTTGGGAATAAAAAAAAATCACTATAATTAAAAATTATATGGTTCTTATTTCCAAGATCCAACCAGACCAGGCTTAGGAAGACCCAATTAGATTGGGTACTTGGATCAAAGTCCCCCAAAGATTCCCTAGGAATGTGAAATAGCTTAGAACAGTGGTGTTGGTCTGCTGTTTTTTAATAAAGATTTGAGTTGTGGAATTAAAAGTAAATATTTGCTCTTCATTTATTTGCTTTTGGTTTAAAGGACATTATTGTACTTGATATAGAGGTAGGTTAGTGACTAAGTTTTTAAGCACTTGTATCTCAGACTAGAACAAACCATGTGTTTTGCAGCTCTCTGTGTGTGGCCACTGATCACACCTAGACACTGTGCCCATTTGCCTGGCATCACAAAAGTGTGTCCATGCTCTTCTGGGGGATGAATTGGGCTAGTGCTAATGTTTGGTGCTTTACTGAGTCTAGAATACAAAGTCTGCTTCTTATAGGGTTGATCTCTTACAGCAAAATATTATAGACTGTTCAGTTAAAGTAAGATATTTTACTCTCTAACTGCTATAGAATTTCTTTTCTTTTTTGAACTGTTGTAGAATTTGAAGAGTCTGAAGAGACCACAGGAGGCTCAGGAGGATTTATTAGATGTACACCTGGCCCAGGAGACTGGTGTCCAAAAGGGCTGAGCACCAAACAAAAGAAGGTCTCTAGCTTTATAATGCTGCTGGGGGAATTGGTCTAGTGTCACTTGGGCAAGTAGAACCAAGGCAGTTTGTCAAGCTGTGCACAGTGGCCTTGGTTGGGTAAAAACAGGATGTTATGAGAGCAGTGGTTATAGAACTTGATTTACAGGGATAAAGTCATTTTTTACAAAGTCACTTTTATCTGTGTTAGAATGAAAAAAAAAAACAACATCAGTAGGGAGGGGAAAGTTTAGGGAAATGACTTCTTTTTTTAAAAAATCCTGCTTCATAATGTTTCTGGAGATTGAAGTTATGATCAAAATGCAAGCAGGATTGGTTTCTTTCGGGTCCTGTCTTTCTGGATAATGTATGATCGTCTTCCTGCTGTGTTTCCACATGGCTCCCGCTCTCTATGCTCTGTGTGTGTGTGTGTGTGTGTGTGTGTGTGTGTGTTTGTGTGTGTGTGTAGGGAGATGGAGGAGAGAGAGAAGGAAGGAAGGAAGGAAGGAAGGGAGATCAAATCAAGGGCTTTTGCTGTCACCAATTCTACTGGATTAAAACCCAACCTCTGACTTCATTTCATCTTAGTCACCTTCCTACATAGCCCCTGTCTCCTCCACACATAGGCACATTGAGGGCAAGGGCTTCAATGTATGAACTATAGATGGAATACAGTTTAACCTGACACTTCAGACATGGCAGATGTTACATTAAGCTCATATTTGTACAGTCAAACTCAGAGAAACACATTTAAAGTATAGTGCAATAATTAGAACACTGAGCTGGATGTGGAGGGGCAGAGAAGACCATTCAGTTTCAGCAGGCCAGGAAAGACTTCAGAGGCAGTAGTCCATTGGGAGAGAAGTGGAGTGTGCTGCATGGTTGCAAAAGCATTTGGAAAAGTATACATGCGGCTCTCTCATCTTTCACTCAGTCTCCACAGTGACAGAGCAGCACCATGTGTAGATCCAGTGCACAGGCTGAGCAGAGCCCTGGGTGCTTGGAGGATGTAGAAAGAGCACCTCAGAGCGCTCAAGTTGATCTCAGAGCAGGATGCTGCACTTTGGGGCTGCAACAGGGAGCTGGACCTTGACCATGTGGTAGGTATTGGATACTCTTTATATGGTTTGTAGTGGCAGAAAAAACTGAGAAGTTTGCACCTGGAAAGTTCCCTGGGCAATTAGATAGAGGAAAAGACCACAGTATTGCAGGCATGGCTCAGGAGACAGAGCTGACAGGTTGTCTGAGATAGTAGTGCAGGTGAGTGAGGCCGGGGACTGGCAAGGCATCATATCCAGTGTGTGGAATTTAGGAGGCTGATGTCGGCAGGAGGGGGAACCTAAGCTAGACCCAGGTTCTGGCTGTTGACTTGTGGAGCCCCTAAGAACGGGAATACAATGCAAGACAAGCAGGAAGGAAGATTGTAGGCAATCGTGTGGCTGAAGTTCACACAGCTCTGCTTCCTGGGACGGGCTAGGCTTCTCTTTATCTACTGTTCAGATGATGCCAGTCCTAGCAAGTTTGCAGGACCCGGGGATGGATGGATGGTCAGGCCGTGAGGTTGTATGCTTGATAATACCTGCGGAATAAATAATCTGCTTACAAGAACCCTTGAACACCGTCCAAGCTTTTAGTTAAAAAAGCTTCCCAACAAATAAACCTCTGGATGTATATCGTCAAGACAATCAAAAAGCTTTTGATCTGGAATCCACTCATTCTCGCCACGCCTCTACAGGGGCGCTGTTTCAGATCCTGCTGTGATTCAGGTCATGGCGATGATCTTAGACCTTTGGTCAGACCAGGGAAGCAGCTTAGTGAAAGAGAGCCAAGAAAACGAGAATCAGAGAGATTTTTTTTTTTTTTTTTTTTACAAGTGAAACACACACTGCCTTCCTCGTGTATACACACCTGCCCAGTTACCCTCTGATGTAGAGAGAGACGAACAAGACACCCTAGGAACCTGGGCTTGGCGCCCTGGCCTCGTAGCGAATCTCAATGACAACAAATCCGCTTTTTTTTTTTCTTTTTCTCCCCGATTCCCGCTGCGTTCCGTTTTCCCTCTCTCTGCAGATGCTCAGTTTATGCCCTCGTATATTGCCTCTCCTCTTTCGCGAGTGCCCAAAGCCAATCCAACCCAACCCAACTGATGCTGCAGCGCCTGGCTGAACCAGCTCAAAACCTTTAGCGGCCCTGAGCCCGCGCCGAGTTCGCGGGCTGGGAGGGGCCGGCAAGGGGGCGGAGCTACCGGTGACGCTCGCCCCGCCCCGCCCCGCCCCCTCCGCCCAGCAGCTTAATTCGGACGCGCGCGGACCGGGGTGAGTGTTGTTCTGCTCGCCGTCGGCGCTGTCTGAGCTGCGGTCCGTCGGAGGAGCCGCTGCTGCCACCGGCCGCCGCCGAGTAGCGGAGCGCGGGACGCCCCACGGACTGCCGCGCCGGGGAGGGGCTGCGCCTTTGTGCGCGCCGAGGTAGGTCGGCGGCAGGCACTTCACACACAAAGACTCGGCGCGCCGAGGCGGCGGCGGGGCCCCAGGGGGCGGGTGCGGACCTGGCAGCGGATCTGGCGCGCGCGGTGGCCGGTCAGCTTGGGGGCCCGCAGCGCTCGGCTCTGGCGTCCCGGCCCTGGGCCCAGAGACTCCGCGGCGCGCTGCCCGCGGCGCCCACCCACCGCCCGTCCGCCCGTCTGTAGCCCCGGCCCCGGCTCTGGCCCTTGCCCCACTGGCCCTGCCCGCAGACAAAGGCTGGGGCGGGCGCGTCGCCCCGCGGAGGAGGCGGCTGAACCCGTCCAGCCCGCCCGTAACTTCTCCCTCTTCCCTGCACTCCTGCCGCTGCTTTGGGCCCGGGTCCGGCGCCGTCAGCACGGCAGAGGTCCTGGCGCGTTGGGTCGGGAGTCCGGCTCTTTCGGCGTCCTCTGCGCACTCACTCCAAGGGCCTGACGGGCAGGGGCACAGCCGCAGCGCGTCTGGGCGCTATCATTCCCTTGTATCTGAGGAGGAATCTTGCCTAGAGGTTAGAGTCAGATGCGTACTGTACCGGGCCTTGCAAAGATTTTAGTCACTGACAGCAGAGCGAAGTGACTGGGTTCGAGTGAGTGTGATCTTGAAGGGACACGCAGAAAAATGGACTGAATCCTGACAGACGTGATATTCTTCGACGTGAGATTTCCTTGCAGACAGGTAGGCCGGTCCCTACCAGACAGGATAGGTAGGTTTCCCTTCCGTGCCTAGCGATAGCTGTCCACGTTGCTGCAAATTGAAACTCTCTAGGATGCCGACTAGGGGATTCCTTAATGCTAGTAGTTTTGTATTTAAAACTTTTAATTATAAGATTGTATGTATTTATTAAAAATTGTAAAAGAAAATACAGAAAACGTTCATGCCTGTGACCACCACCAGAACCCACCCTCAGGATAAAGGCATCTTTGCTTGACTTATGTTTGGACCTTCTGTCCATGTGCCTATGTGAGATTGAGGGACAGGAACAGAGTGATTCTGATTCTCAACCATTATCAGTTACATTCCAGAATATATCGTTTGATAATGATAGTTCTGTAGCTATATCTTATTACTTTCACCCGTTTAGACCAACAAGTTGTTTTGGAATATGTTTTCTTATGTTTTGTAAGTAATCACCTAACAGAAGGGAGAGGGAACATAGAAGAAAAGCAATGTACTTTCCACTTACTTGGAAGAATGGGCTGACCAAAAGTTTTATGGACTGTATTCTTTGCATTTCAAGAATAGTTTAGGATTCATTTCATTTTTAAAGTAATCTTTCAACTTTGAAAATAGTTGTAGGCTACAGCAGTTCATGGGAAATGTTCAGCAGTTCATGAGAAATATGTGGTAGAAAGGAACTCTTTTTTTTTTGTGGAGCAAAGAATAGCTTGGTTTTTTTTATAGCTGGAAACATACTAGCTTTTGAAAGACTGCATTGAGAAGGTAAAACAAGAAGCATTTCCAATGGAGCAGTGAACAGTTTTGTGTATCTTTTGTGTGTGTGTGCGTTTGTGTGAGGGAGAATCATTCAGCCACATGTGTGGCCATTGGAGCTTTAGTTACCTATTTTTATTTTCATCTTAGGAAGTTTTTGGACATTTGAAGTCTTTAATATGCAAAGTAAAAATAGGCCTCTAAGACAGCCCTTTAGAAGTAGGCTAATCATGAGGATGATGCAATACTTTCTGAAGTTGGAAGACTTTACAAGAAGGAAGTTATGGCTATGCAGCGTCAAGTGCATTTTTTGTTGCTGTTCCTCCTGTTTGGGATTCCTTCCCCTGCAGTTTGGAATTGCTTAGCTGCATGCACTTACAGAAGAGCTGCCATATCCTTTGGCCTGTATGTGAAGAGTGGAGTGTTTGTAGTTGTGACTGTTCGTGAGGGGTTCTGGTACTTATCTGCAAAATAAAGTCAACAGAAACTCCAGTGGGAAGTACCAGAATCCCCACATGTTGTTTTTCAACCCTTCTTTGGCACCTTGGATGATACAAACAGCCTAGCCAAACTGGACCTGAGGTCAGAGTTTATGAGTTTTGGGCTTCAGTTCTGTTGTTGCCTTTTAGGAGGACAGAAAAGTGTGGGAGTGGTCTGGTGGTAGGGACTTCCTGTGGCTATTGTGATTGGCAGTCTCTGACTCCTGGTATGATTCTTATGATTGTTAAAAATAGACTTGGTTTGGGTTTGAGTACTAGGAGTACGAGGCAAGACCTTAATCTTGTTCCTGAATTATAGGAAAATGAGTGCTGTCATTCATTCATTCCTTTGTTTTTGATTGTTTAAAATGTCAGAAGTAGAAGTGGGAAAGATTGTTACTGATTTTCTTTGAAAGGTAGAGTGGTCACACAGATGACCAGTAGTATGGCTTGTTGTTGTCCCATCTACCTCTTCCCTCCAGAATTCTGTGTGCAAGTATTCTGAGAAAAGAGTTAGTGAGAACTAGATTTTAGACATCAGTACAACACCCCAGACATCATGGGGAGTAGTGGCCTGTTTTAAGTCTAGAGAAAAAGTGGCTGTGGAAACTGGCCTGTTTGGGTCTTTCTCAAGGCACACAGCATGCTGGGAAAGTTTCTGGGGAATGAGAATCTATGCACACCTGTGTGTGTGTGTGCATGCTGCAGGGGTGTGCTTAGCCTGGGCAAAACCCCCATGAATGACAGCTGTGCTGCATTTCCTTGTGTAGGCCTCTTGTCTAGTCTTGTTTTTTTTTTTTTTTTTTTGCTTTTCCTGCTTGATACAAACCATCTTTCTTTTCTTTTTTTCTTTCTAGTTCAAGAGGGGCTTGGCTTGTTTGTCTGAACTTTTCCACACCTCAAGTATTTAGGGAATATGCAGAAAAGGAATCAACATTTTTATCTGCTTCACATTGTTGATTCCAGTGTCCAATCAACAAAAGAAAAACTTATTTGGCAAGCTGGCTCTGGTTCCTATTTAGTGCTGATAAATAAATCACATACTGATTCTAAGGGTGATACTGGAGCTTTGTTTTTCATTCACTCCACATTTGACACGTGCTTATTCAGCGCTTCCTATGAGTTACTGGACCTACTATAGTTACCAAGACTGATGGGGTCCTCATACTCATGGTAAGGCAGATGAGGGAGGCATTTTAAGAATCATGAAAAATGACGCAGAATTGTTTAATTCCAGCTCAGAGCTGTGAGTAGAAAGCCCTAGCTGGGTGTAGTGGAGCACACCTGTAATCCCAGCACAGGAGGTTGAGACAGGAAGGATTGCTGTGAGTTAAAGGCCAGCCTGGGGCTACATAGTGAATGCAAGTCCAACCTGGACTATATAGGTGGACCCTGTCTCAAGAAAAACAGAAAGGGAAAGAAAAAAAAAGAAGAAAATAACATTTTATGAATTAAGGTTGTGTCAGACAGAATGACGATAAACCACAGATAAGAAAGGAGTACTGGGTTTCTGATCCTCTGAGGTCAAGGGCAGTGTGAGGACAGAGACAGAGATAAATAAATATGATTCACAGGGCTGATCAATTCTGAGCATGCTATGGGGTCTTCTTGGCCCTTTGAGGTGACCACTTGGTTTGGCCCACTCTACTCCTTCCTCTTAGATTACTTCCCCAGCCTTTTTTTCTAAGCCAGGCTCTTACTACATTACTAAATAGCCCTGGCTGGGGTTAAATTTGCTGTCTTTCTTCCTTAGCCTGGACAGTTGCTGGGATTACAGGTGTGCAACACCACAACTAGTAATTTAGACATTCTCTAGTGAGGAATAGAGGATGGTCAGGATATCCTACAGTATTTTCTCATTGTCTTTAGGGGAAAATAAGTCCATGGAAGTCATGCGACACCAAAGTCTTAGGTGGAAGAATCCTTAAGTATGTGTGGTCATGTCCCTTCCATAAAACAGGGTTGGCAGAATGTAGGTTGTGATCAGCTGTTCTGCTGTTGGCCGGGCATAGGTATCTGGGCATCAGAGGGTTTCCTTTCCACATTCTTTGCTCCTTTTAGTGGTCAGTGTGAAGTAAGTTACACAGGGACATCTGAGGTGACAGCTCAACTTAGGCACAACCTTGGGCAGCAGAAGTAGAATTGCAGGTTGGGACAGGTCTCCACATCTGATATAGGGGAAAAGGTTTGGAGCTTTGGGCAGGACAGATCTAAGTTCCAGCACTCAGCCTATAGCCTTCAGTAAGCCCCAGAATCCTTTGGCCTTGGTTTTTGCATTCATCAGGTGAACATGGTGGCACACATGGCACAGTAAAAACAGTTGTGGGATTCTGAGGCCTTCATCTATGGCCTGTGAGAGTTGATAGGTGAGCTTGGGATTCATGCATCTTTTTTTTTTTTGGTGGTATATGGGATTCCACCACTATATATATATATATGTTTGGTACCCTGTGGATCAAACTCAGAACATTGCACTTGCCAGGTAGGTATTTATACTTATGCCACTGAGCTATCTCCCTGGCCATTAATTTTTTTTTTTTTTTTTTTTTTTTTTTGACACAGGGTCTCACTATACAGTTCAGGCTGGCCTTGAACTCATGGTGATCCTCTTTTCTCACCCTCCTGAGTGCTGGGATTACAGGCATGCACCACCATGCCCAGCTCTCTAACTTCTATTTTTTTTTTTTTTTTGACGCTTCATTTTAGTCTCACCAAGTTGCTGAGTTTTCCATCCTGACCTCAAACGTGCAATTCTCTTGGCTTAGCTTTCCCGAGTGTTGAGATTACAGGTGTGTGGCACTATGACTGACTCTATGTGGTGTTGTTAAATACAGTTTTTATGTGCATTATTGTTGGGCTTCAGATTCGCTGCTAAGCAGTAGACATATAGAGATGATGCATGCTGCTTGACTGAAGCTTTATGCCCCTTACTGGATAACCCCCGCCCTTCCTTGTCCCCTTGGCTGCTGACAGTCTCCATTCTGCTCTGGAGTCTGCTTTAACTATGTAGGTGCTTCATATAATCAGAGCTGTACCGTGTTGACCTGCATGGCTCAATTCTCCCTGCAGAATGTCCTCAAAGGCTATCTCTGTTGCTGTGTACTATAGGGCTGGCTTCTTTCTATGGCTGAATCTGTTTCCCTGCAGGTGTGTGTGCTATGTTTTCTCTACCTGTTCTGTTGATGGCTGTTGAGGTGTTTGTACAACACAAGAAGAAAATATGTCAGGTCTCTATGTCATAGGGCTCAGCAAAGTTTCATGAATAAGATGCTAAGAACATGAGCAACAGATGCAAAACTAAGCATATGGAACTGCATGGGTTTTCAAAGTCTCTGCCCAGCCAAGGAAGCACACAGCAGCATCAACAGGTAGCAATAGATGAGGGACTTGCAACTTGTATATCCAGAGAGGGCTAATCTCTAGAATATGTAAGGAGCTTCCACAACTCCAGAGTGAATATCCTAATGGGCTGAAGGAGGAAAGACTTGAATAGATGTTTTGCCCACAACTTTTTAATTCGGGTTTTAGTAGAGCAGCTGCACAATTCTCAAGATTGTGGAGCATGGGGAAACTTGAGGAGGACACTGTTGCCCTCTTTACCTGGCTCTGCATCTCTCTGCCTTCAGGAGGGTTGTAGGTAAGCACTCTACCACTGGGCTACAGTCTTAGCCCAGGATGGTTTTAAAGATAGCATGGTTTTGCTATTAGACATTTCCTCTTATGTTCTATTTTTGAGCATAAATTTTGGCGTCTTCCTAAGGTGTCATAATAAAAGTGCAGGCCTGAGGGTGTATACTGTCATGTTGATAGTAATATGTGAAATATATCCTGATTTCCTGAGAGTTAGCATTTCACCCAGGTTTTTAGGGGAGCTTTATTTTTTGTCTTTGGTGCTGAGGACCGAACCTAGGGCATCATTCTTGCTAGGCAAGCATTCTATTGCCAAGCCAAATCCCCAGCCCTGATCCAGATTTTTAAAGCATCTGGGGCTGATGGATGCTAATGAGCTCACAAAACTCTTACTATAAAATCCTTCAATATAAATAATTGGAAGTTGTTTATGAATATCTATTATGGATACATTGAAATTCCCATGTTCTGGACAAGTTAGAAATATCGCTGTAGGTATATCTATGAAAGGGACTTCATGATGTTGTTTTTCATAGGACTTGATGTAACTTGAAGTAGATAAAACCAAATTCAAAGTTCTTCTTTACTTTTTATTTTTAGTTGTTGTGTAGAATACTTTAATATATTGCAAAGAGGGAGGCCAAGACTTAAATTGCTAGAATCATGAACCTAAGCTCACCTGAATTATAGTGTATGATTTCTGAACAAGTCATTTGTCTTATTTTCTTCCTCTGTAAATTAGAGACAGTTACACCTTCCCTACCTTACAGTATTGTCTTGAGAGTAAGATGAAAGCATGTTTCCTTGATCAGGGCACTGTACCCTGTGACGTTAAATTGTTAATTTGGAGAGTTCTTTAGGCTTGTGGTAATATGTGGGCCAGCTCCAGGAGGAGGAGGAAAAAGGAGGCAGGCCCAGAGTGGGGAGGAAAGTCAGCTACATCTTCTGGGAGGATTCTGCTGCTTGGGATCCTTATGCTTTTCCTGTGCTTCTGGAACAGGAAGCATAGCAGAGGTTATGGCTGGTCAGACATAGAATTTGACCTGGACTGTTAGGGCTTCTGTAGTCTTCATCTGGGACATAAAGTGATAAGACAATAAATGTAATGAGAGGTAGTATAATTGTTACTGACTGAGGATTCCTGGGCAGGTGTTATGCTGAGCACCAAGTGCCAGATGACTTTGCTCCTTCCTTCATTGGGTATTTAATAAGTGCCGCTATATACCAGGCAGTGCTCCAGACTCTCAGAATCAGGGGGTAGAAGGGTGCATCAGACAGCAGAAAAGCTTGCTGCATGGTTAATGTGATAGTGGGGTGTCAGACAGTTGACACACGTAAATAAGGTGGTTCCTGGGATCAGTGCTTTCAAGAGAACCAAATGGGGTTAGGGAGCAGGAGGGTGATGGGAGAGGAAGTGGTGTTTTTAGCAGGGTGAAGTCTCTCTGAGGAGGAGAAATTGAGATCTGAAGGAAGGAAACTGGTGAGCCTCACCCCATGCTATCTGTGGTAGCTGAAGCTTGCTGTTAAAGGAGGGGCCAGAGGCAAGTGTGGGTAGAGCCAGGAGGAGAAGGCAGCAGGGAAACAGAAGAAGGGGTCTGAACTGGATGCTGCTGGGGAAGGCATGGATTCTAATCAGGGAATGGAAGAAATTGACCTTGCGCTTTATATTGTTCTTTTGGGTGATGGTTGCAAGGGACCAATGTGGAAGCAAGGAGACTAAAAGAGGAGCTACTGCTACATCTAAGAGATGCTCTGATAAATTAATGGAGGTAGGGAAGTGTTTAGATGCTTGATATATATATAATTTTTTTGTACTAGGAATTGAATTCAGGACTTTAAGCTTGCCAGGCAGGTGCTTGTGCCACTGTGCCACTGTGCCACTGTGCTATATCCTTGGTCACTCACTGTATTTTGAACATGGAAACATCAAGACTTGCAAATGGATTTGGAGCCATTATTCAAAAGAGAAAGGAACTGTGAATGACATGGCCTCTGGGTGAAGTATGATGCCATTTATCAATGTGGGAAGACTGTCTGAGGGTTATTATTATAATGTTCTCAGCAGTCTCTAAAATTCATTGGTATTTGATTTCCACTTTACAGATGTGGAGAGATTAGGGAAAAAAGCCAGGTTTGCCTAGGAAGAAGCTGAGTCAAAGTTAGGAGTGACTTGGGCCCAGGCCCTGCGTGTTCATCCCAGTTGTGCTCTACTCTGTAAATATATGAATTTATGATGATGCCAGATTCATGTGATTTGTTTGTATGAGTACTTTGGAAATGCAACCTGTTTTTTTTTAAATATATCTTTATTCCAATGCGATTTACATTCCATTCAACTCACTTATTAGTGTACAGTTCCATAATTTTGAGTACATTTGGAAGACTGAGCAGTCATCTCCCTAATACAGTTTTAGATTTCCTAGTCAGTTTCTGTTTCCATCCTCAGCTTTAGGCAACCACTTAGGCAATTTGTTTTCACTCTCTAGAGTTCTGCCTTTTCTAGAAATTTCATACTAATAAAATCATACACTCCGACCCTTTGTGACCAGCTTTGTTCACTTATATGATGTTTTTGAAACATCGGTTTTTACTACACATCTTTGGCCTTTCTCAGAAGGAGATGCATTGTTTTGAGCTGAGAAAAACATTTACTAGGTTTCTTGGGGTGATGATAAAAATAACAGCATTTAGTGAGCATTTATTAATGCCAGATTTTGCTTCCATTCATTATCTTTTGTGGTTTTTTCAAGTGATTCCATGAGGGAGTACTGTGATTAGTCTTTTACAAATGTGGAAGCTAATGCCTAGAAGGCTTAAAAGGCTTGAGGAAGGTAGGAGCTGAGAATAGTCTGGGGCCTTGTCTCTGTAGAGCTGCCCCTTGGCCTCTTCTCCATTCCAGTAGTGATAGATTTAGTTCCATACAGAGAGAGCTGGGAGTCTCACTTGGAATAATGCACTTACCAGATAAATCTAAAGTTGAGGATTTTAGGAGAGTATTTATCCTGAGTTTTTATTTTGGTATTTCCTGTACAGAAATTATAGTGCCATACAATGATTCCTTTTGTGGGGTAATTTTCTTAGTCATGATCAGAATGGCAACAAATTAAAACACAGAATGGGACCAAATTAAGACACATATTTGTATCATTAGATAGAGCTTGCATGTTTGAGTTGTGTTCACCAGAAATGCATTTTGGTATGAAGTAGCCTAAAAGTATTTATTACTTTATTATTATTATTATTATTATTATTATTATTTTGTCTTTTTGAGACAGGGTCTCGCTATGCAGTTGAGGCTGGCCTTGAGCTCACTCTTGTAGCCCAGGCTGGTCTCGAACTCGCACCAATCCTCCTGCTTCAGCCTCCCGAGTGCTGGGATTACAGGCGTGCGCCACCACACCCGGCTTATTACTTTATTATTAATGGATGGAATTATCACATACTTTTCAACATGCTGACCTAATTATATATTAGTACATTGGCCTTGTTCTATCAATTCTGCATTTAAGCAGTGTTTTTTCCTACCTACATAATTTCTATGTTGGTAGATTTTATGTTCTGCATTATGAAGTAATTCTTTGTGTATCACAAGAATTCTGAAATTAAAAAAAACCACCTCACATGTACGTACCTTGGTTATAGTTATATAAATTTGGTGACAGCAGGCAATAAACTTAGAATAAGGACCAGTATCTTAGTTACTTTTCACATTGCTGAGACAAGATACCCAATGCCCAGAATTAAGGGAAGAGGACAGGTTTATTGAGCACACAGTTTGTAGAGGGTTCAGTCCATAATTGGCTGGCTCTAATGCAGAGTGGTTTGGCAGAGAACAACCAGTTCATAAAGTATAGATTGTAGCACAGTAAGCTGTTTTTTCTGTCCCTTATATCAGGTCTACTGGGATTAGGGTGGTGGCAGTCTGATAATAGACTGATTTCAATAATTATGCACTGTTAATCCTAGCATTGAACCACGAAACTGAAGTTGCAGTAAGACTTCAGCTGCACATGTGATATATATGTACTTTATGCAAAAAAAAATATATATATAGCAAGAAGACAAAATCAAACTTAAACCAAAAAGCCTCTAGGATGCAGGTGGAAGGGTGGAGTACTGCTCAAGATGCAAAATCTGAGTTGCCTCTTGGGTGTGATCTCTTTTTCTCTTCTGTTCTATCAGTACCTTGCTTGCTTCAAATGCTGATTTTTTTTGGTGCAGAGTACCAATTTTCTCATTTTTTACAGGAATAGTTTTCAGAAGAGGCTCTGGGTTGCAAGAGTGTATTGGCTTTTCCAGTGAATGGCAAAAACTGCCGGGCAGAGGAACTTGCAGTTCCCTGTTTTGGTATCTCCAAGCACTGCTGCCAAGTCTGGTCTTCTGACCTAAGGTTTTCCCCTTTATGAGCTGGGGGTGGGGCTGCTGCCATCCTAGCCTGTTTTCTGCTTCTGGGCTCTGTCCTTTTAATGGGAAGCAGTGCTAATGTGGCTGGAAATGCAGTCTGAGAAATGAGGCAGCAATAGATGGGGGAATCCCAGTAACCTGTTGAATTCTTCACCAGTCCAAGATGGATTTATTTATTTATTTATTTATTTATTTTTTTTGTCTTTTTGAGACAGGGTCTCACTATGCAGTTGAGGCTGGCCTTGAGCTCACTTTTGTAGCCCAGGCTGGTCTCGAACTCGCACCGATCCTCCTGCCTCAGCCTCCCAAGTGCTGGGATTACAGGCGTACGCCACCACGCCCGGCCAAGATGGATTTATTTCAAGCAGGATCTAGAAAAAAGTCCACATGATGCCTTTAACTTGTAAGCTGCGTAAGAGCATTATAAGTGGAGGGCTTTTCTTTTTTCACTGCTATCTCCCTGTCTTATTGGTTTGTTGAATGTATCAGGTAGCTTGTCTAGTTCAATGTCCCACATTCTGGATTTGACTTGCTTTTAAAACTTGTTCCACAACTTCTTTGTTTCTGTAAGCTGGATTCTAGCACAAAAGCTTGATTGGCTTCATGGGCAGCATGGTTAGGCCAGGTTCACGTGTTGCTGGTGTCATCTGTTCTGTGCTTCATCAACCCAACACAAGGTCTGATTGTGTACTCATAGTGATGTGAACATTGATCATTGGGTTTCTGTCTTGCAGGTTCATGTCTCATGGTGGATTTCCCCATTGACTTATCTCCCAGTGTCCTCAGTATGCATTGATGATAGTTGCTTGAATTAATTATCTCAAGAGAGATCATTTAACAGCATTTTAGTGTAAATTGGCTGGGTTGTCCGGAAAAACTGTCAATATTGATGCAACATAGGGATGTTAGAGACTTAATGGAGAAAAGCAAACATTGGTTTGGCTTTTCCAGTGATAGTGAATACTATCTACCATTAAAGTTAATTGCTGTTTGCATATCTTTGTGAATGATACTATGTTAGGTTAGTTTTATTATAAATCTTATTTGACAGCAATATAAATTTCTGTGCACATACACTAACTGGATGCTAAACATAACTACTTGCTTACCACCTATAATATAGGGTTAAGAGGTATAATTACACATGATTCTATAGTTCACAGTAGATTATTTTTAAGTGATTATTTTATTTATTTATTTTTTTTTCTTGTTTCAGAACTTTTTTTGTTTGTTTATTTATTTTTATGGCTGGCTCAACCTGCCCTGAGGGCAGGGCTGGCACAGCATGTGGTGCCAGGGATCGAACCGTGGTCCCTATAGCTGCCCACACTTTCCTAAGCAGGCGCTTTAGACCACTGAGCCATTCTGCCGGGCCCCTAAGTGATTATTTTAAATTTCCTGATATATAAAGATATTTATGCCCTTTTTAAAAAAAGAGGTAATTGGTGAGTTTATAAAAATAACAGAAGCATGATAAGATTAAAATAGTTTTTTCTTCTGCCAAAATGTAAGAGGAATGACCCCTTAAAGGCATCAGTGGGATTCACTGTGTAGAAAGGATGAATTATTGTAGCATTTTCAGTGGGAAATAGTTGAGAGTGTCTGAAGAGAGTTGGTCATAGAAAATGAGATTAATTTATATATCCTCCATTAGTAATGGGATGTACTGTGACGTAGGGCACAAGCACCTGATGTTTGAAGGCCACTGGTGTAGAAGTTGATTGATTCTGTCATTGGCAGACCATGGTTTTGACACAGTGTACTCCTAGAAACCACCTTATGGTTTCAAAAGACATCATAAAGGAAGTGCTAGGAGTTGGGTGTACCTCCTGTGGGCATGTCTCATAATTTAGATTCCTGCTTCTGACCAGACACTTGCTATAAAACAATTCATGATGGTCACCAACAAACAATAAAACATATAAAATCTGAAATCCTAGAAGAATTTAAAAGTGATGCTTTGTTGTCAGAGAGGAGTTGAGCATAGAGCAGCCAAGAGCTCATATTATTTAGACTTCTCAGTTTGGTGAATAAACTAATGCTTAGGTATACTAAGCGCCTTGCTCAATACCTACCCAGAGTAATGATCACACAAAATTGAGTGCTGTTCACACACATGCTAAAAATGCTTTACATGGATCTCTGTCTTTTTTATCCTCATAAAACCCTGTGATATGGGACAAATTTGGCACTCTTTTGCTCAGAAGCACATTGAGGTGTAGAGATGCTTAGTAACTTGTCTGGGAGCACGTAGGAATCAGATACACTCATTATAGGGAATATGTATTCCATTACTCATCCTCCAGTCCTCCCTTCCTCCCCCTCCCTCCCTCCCTCCTCCCTCCCTCCCTCCCTTCCTTCCTTCCTTCCTTCCTTCCTTCCTTCCTTCCTTCCTTCCTTCCTTCCTTCCTTATTTGTCCCCAGGAATATATTCTTAATGATTTCTAAACATGGCATTTCTAGGGCTTTGCATGTACTCTCAAGAACTATGGTTCTTTTAAAAAAAGCTCTTCATTTGTTTTAAATATGGTCAATGGAAAATAATATGCTATTCAGATTAAGTATTACTTCAATTCTTAGTAATTTCACTTCTGTAACATTAAAAGAGCTTTTGTGTGATAGATGCCTCAGGACTCTTAGAAGATGTCTAGGAAGGTTTGAAGTGATAAATTTCCTTTGATAAATATACTTGGCCTACTCAGAGTTTAAAAATGACTCTTCTAATCATCCTTTTAAAAAAAAAATCACCTCTTTAAATGATTGGCAGTACCACAAAGAAGCTGATGTGCTTGTGATCTGGGACTTCTGCATCCTTTTGTCCTCCTCTTTTCTGCTCTTCGTGCCCTGAGCAGTCCTCAGCAGTTCTGAAGCTGGGACTTGGCGAAGGTTCAGTGACTTCGGGGGCGTGCTGGGGGTGGGGGGGGACACAAGTTGGAAATCATAGGTGTGAGAACCCATCCTTTCTCAGTGGGAGAGGGTATCTGGTATTGGTTTTTTGAGGCTTAACCTTTCTCTCATTTCTTTTTTTCTTTTTTTCTTTTTTTTTTTTGAGACAGGGTCTTGTTATGTTGTTAAACTTAGCCTTGAACTCTTAAGACTTATGTGATCTTCCTGCCTCAGCTTCCTGAGCAACTGGGACTCAGACATGTGTCACGATGTCCAGATAGCACTGCTGTTCCTCAAGGCTTCTTACAAGGGCCCTCCTTTCTCTGTCTGTGTTGCCAGGGAGAACCCAGTGTGGGTGTCTGAGGGGCAGTTATTGGAATGACAACCTGTGTTCAGTGAGTAATGAGATGGGATGGGAGAACCCACTAATGTCCCAGGAAGCATCTACTTAGGGTCACCTGCATGCTGATCCATGGGTGTCTTTAAACAGTATGTGGTAAAAGTAAAAATACGTTTGGCTTACAAATATCCATAGAGAAGCCTGGAGGAGGTTTGCTATTTTGGTTGTTTTAAATACAGTTCTCCATGCATTTCTGGTTTTGCACTACAATTGAAATATGTGACTCTACCAAGGTTGTCTTTCCCTCTACTACATTTATGCTAGAAACTAAACAGCTCATGTGTTCAGTCTGGTGCATGTTGCAGGCACACACTTCCTGGTGTACCATAGTGCTTAGCTGACTAATTTCAAGCTCTGCCTATTTACAGTCTGTTCAGAACCATCATCAGATGGTTGGTGCTGTGTTCACATCATGTGGACTCACGGGGCTTTTTAAGTGGAAATAAATCGTTTTCATTCATGGGTGGATCATTGGGCAATGTTCTAGTATGAACCTTGGCTGGAGTTCACAGCAGTCCTTGAAGGACTGAGCACAGGCCCAGATCCTAGGAAACACCCAACCCTCTTCTTTTACAGACAGTGCTGAGGCCTAGGGCTGTGGAGCTGGGCAAGACTTGAGCTCCTTGGTGCACACCTGGGGTTGGGGCTGGGGTTCTTTCTTTCACTTCCGATAGCACCATTTCCTCTGTCTCCCCCATCATACCTCACCCATCTAACCTGTACTACCATTCATCACCACAGAAGAATAAAAATAAGGTCAGGAAACTGAACTTCTTAGTCACCAGCATGGTGATGATGAGTTTATTACAGAGAAAAAAACACAATATTTAACACTCTGACATCCTAAAAGCTACCTTTTCTGATGTGTATATAAGAAATTTTTTTTCACACTAATGGAAAGCTTGAAAACGCTGAATGTTAAAAACACTCATGCCCTGAACAAAAGTCTAGGCATTTAGGGAGTGGATGAGAACCATCTTTGCCAACTGCTGTCTATTCCATACACTCAGGTTTGTCTAGTTACTATTTGAACCCTAATGAATATTTTGTAATGCATTTTATGAAGCTCTTGGCTCTGTTGTTTTAGACGGCTGCCAGGTGTGCTCAGCTTATCTTGTAACCTTTAGGTTACTTGCACATCACAGTGTCTGTGAACACACATTTTTGTCATATCCTCCTTTTTCAGGGACTCCCCAGCTGTGGTGTGAGTGGCAGGGATTGGTGACTGATGGGAATCGGAAAGAGAGAAGGGGAAGAAGCCTCATCTCTTCTCACTTAGCCTGATCAAAGGTAGTTTGGAGAGACTTATTTTGCTGTGGCTGCCTAGAAAATGGTATGAGGGAGAAGAGGTCAGTGAGGTGGAGTTAGGTTCCAGTGGACCATCTCCATGCTAGGTATTGTAGTGAGAGCACTACTTATTGTTTTCTTTTTTTCCTATTGGGAAGAAAGAGTTGATACTCTTCCTTGAATGCCCACCAGCTGTTTTATCTGGATACTAGTACCTGTAGGTTGTTGTCAAGTTCTGAGACTTTTTGTTCATGGTAAAATGGAACAGAAAACCTTGGGGTGAAAGAGTGCCATTGTCAACCTGGGAGGTGCTTCTCTACTTGGGGGTTTCTGTAGCTACCTGATTTCTGTAGCCATGGTTTTCATGTCTGCTTAGGCATTTTGTGGATAACAGGCCCTGTCATCTTAATCTCTTGTATCCCTGTAGGTCCTGCGTGGAGTAAATGCTTCTCCTAAGTGCTTGTTGCTATTCTAGGTCACTAGGACAATTCAGGTTCTAGGTCAGTCTAGGCACTGACCCACTGACTACTTATGACCCTGGTGTGCAGTTTATTTCCCTGGGGCTGTACAGGTTTCCTCAAGTCTGCGTAAGTTCAGTCAGTCTTTGAACTCAGTCCCTGTCAGCATCTGGAATCTACAGAGGCAGCTAAGGAGTTCCTCTTATGATACAATATTTATATTTCTGTATTTCTATAATTTTAGTCACACATTTCTGTGTTCAGAAATCTTTTTCCTAAGGATTATCTTGGAACCCATATAAGTAATGACCATGACAAGTACCTTTTAAGAAAGGCTTGGTTCAGTATCAATGAACACAATGAACCTTGGGAACACATACCTTGTTCTAGTTTGTGTCTAGGTGTCTCCCCAAAGCCTTGTGCAGTCATGAGGCAACTTATTGAGTTTGTGATTGATTATTGTGGGGGTGGATGCTGCATCTGTCCTGCAGCAGGTAATTTGCATTACGATTTAAGGGGTAGAAAAAGGCTAGCTAAACTAGCTGCCTGAACTGCTGCCACTCCCTTTTGCTCTGTGCTCTTTGCTGCTACCACGAAAGGTTGTTCTCTGCCATGTGCCACTCTGCCTTGGAGCTGGCTGAGTATGAATTGAAACCTGCAATAACTGTGAGCTAAATAAACCTTTCCTTTCTTCATTCTGTGTGTCAAGTATTTGTCCCACCAACAAGAGAAGAGTAACTGCGACAGCCTCAGAAGGTGGTCATGGGATTCTTGCAAGAGTTCAAACAAGGTTGAAGCACAGATCCTCCTAGCCAGTGGACAGTTTTGGCCTTTTCTCCCTTTGCCTCTGTAGCTCCCTTTCTGTGAACTTTCCCTTTTCCTTCATGGCAGCTGTGCAGGCAGTAAATGCACAGGTTGATTGGGTGGGGCCTTTTCTTCTTCCTCTGTCCCCACCTACCCTATCTTTATGATTTGGGTGGAGTGATGTGTCAGGCCACAACTTCCGTGACCCTGCTCTATAAAAACAAAGGGAGAGAGAGAGAGCTGTGCAATATGCTTCAGATCTCCCATAGGAAAACATATTAAATGTAGAAGAAGGCATCTGGTAAGTGGGTGATCGGGTGCCTAGAAAGGTGCACCTGCTTCTGTGCTATTTGCAGAGCTCTGTGGTGTGTTGTGGTTATGGATTTCACATTGCTTGTGACTAATGAGCAGTGTTTCCTGCAGTATATAAGTAGTTCTGGGTTATGCATATCTCCCTCGAAGGTCCTTCCTCTGGATCTTAAATAAGACCACAACTCTCACACAAAAAGCTACAACTTGTCTAGTCTCCCCAGGCAACATAGGCCAGATGGCTAATTCTTCTCTTTCCAGTTTCTTTAAATTTAGAAGCAGTATGAGTTGACCAGTTCTGAAACTGGAGTGCTTAGGCTGCTCTTCTGGGAATGCAGTTCTCCAGCTTTGGGCTCTTGGACAAGTGAATGATCTGATTGAGTTTGTTTCCTAGACAAGGAAATGGAGGTAATAGTAGTGCTTCTGGCATTGAGTTTAACAGTAGTGAGTCACAGTATTAGCAGTATGCCTGTAAAGAGTGAGCACTTAGAGAAATGGTAAGAAGGTAGCTGTGTTATTGATAGCATATACCCCAAAGATCTAGTTTGTTTTTAGAATTGTTGTCTGTCTTTTAAAAGTCTGGTCACTGTGTGGTCTGAGTGAGTTGTTTGAGAACTCTGCACACAGTAAGGGGAAAGAAAATGAAGTGCTTGAAGTAAAAACTGTCCCTGATAACCTGGATGCTATAAGTCATGCAAGTAAGGTGATGATGACGTTCTCTGTGGTTGAGGGCTGTTTTTTTTTTTTTTTTTTTTTTTTAATGCACCCTCGGCAGGAGTATGAACTGTGGCCAAAAAGAAGGTCCATGATATGTAAGGATTTAATTGTCATTTGGGCAAATTCTTTGTTTGGTACTGGGAATTGAACCTAGGGCTTTAAACTGAGATACACACCCAGCCTTTTTATTTATTTTTTATTTTTCTTGAGGTAGTCTTGCTAAGTCACTAAGTTGTCCAGGATAGGCTTGAATTTGTAGTCTTTGTGTCTTAGCTTCCCAGTGTGTACAACTTTAAACGGTGATACCAAAATTAATATGGTATGTCTCCTTATGCTAAATGGAAATCGGTTTTGACACATCCTGCCAAGGTCATCTGCAGATAATGCCAGATTAGTTTTTTTGGGAACACTTCTGGGAGTGCCCTAGAAAGGCTATGTGTAGGGATGGCTCAGGGGAGAGCGTCTTTCAGAGGAACTGGTGTATTACTACATTCAGTGGCCTAGAGCACTGAGCTTACTGGTGTATTACTACATTCAGTGGCCTAGAGCACTGAGCTTACACTGTTTTTTCAGTGTGGGAGTGAGTCCAGGGTGGTCTTCACCCTTGTTTCCAACTGTATCACTTCTTCCTTTTGCACTCTTATGTAGCCACATTACCCTATTTGCATCTTGTCCATGCATACTTACCAGGGACCTTCAGGACTCCCCAGATCCCTCTTTTTAAGGCTTTTTACCCACGTATGTGGGACCCCCTCTGAACATTTTGTATAAGTACACATCCTTGACCTGCTACACCATTGGCCCATCCTTTGTTTCTCTTCCTTGCTTGTCCTCAGCTGTACTTCTTGACTGTCTTCCTCTTTCCCTAGCCTCCTATAAATCGTGAATTCCATGGAATCTGTGACCTGTGCTGGCCCTGTTCTGGCAGAGACTTGGTTCTGCTCTTGCCGTATGTGGCTGTAGCCTCAGGTGTCCCCCAGCAAGGTAAGATTGCTTTTCATACTTCCAGAAGCCACACAAAATTGAGTTCTTCAGTTCTTAATCTCTGACACTAGCTTTGTCATCTGTCCTTTCAATAAGCTGGCAGAAGGAAATGATATTTGGGAAGATAATTCTGCAAAGTACATTAAGTTCCACCCTGATAGGAAATGAGGACCTGGAAGCTGGAGTAGGAGATTCTGATTAACATTTATTTTCAGTGAATTAAAATGAATTAAAGACCATTGAATTAAAAGCCAGGCATAATCCTATGCCATTGACCCTTATTCTTTTTTTAAAATAGAAGATAGCTGTGTGTTTAGTATGCTTTTATTTATGCACAGAAGATATCTATATTGTAGCTCATTGATCCTTATCTAAGATTCTATGTGGTAAATTTATATTATATGACATGTTCTAATCCCTGCCCCCACAGGATGGGATGTTATTTTTTTCTGAGAATGAAAAATATGTAACTTTGTTTTGACCTGCCCAAGAGGAAGCTCAAAACTACACTTAGTATGCAGATCTGGAAATTACATATGTCCTAATGTGTAACATTTTTGCTGTTTCTTATGTAGGGTTCCTTGACTAATTCTGTTACAGTTACCTAATTATATATCTGATTTATATTTTGAAGTATTCTAAATCTTCTTTGGAAAGTACCAAAGAATGACAGAGCAGTTTTTTCTTTCTCCTAATATGAGATATTGAACCTCAGAATTGGTTTTGAAATTCCCTTGCCCTTTGTGGTTTTAACTTGAGTAATACTATTTGCAGAAATGTCTGTTTGCTCAAGTAGAATTTCCATTTCTTTGGCTAATAGGCCCAGGTTAGTAATTTTAGGATAACTGCCAGCTGGGCAGGGAGGTTGGCACTGGTAAATAATTTCATGCCATTGGAGACAGAGCTCTCACTGATTTTATCTGTTTTATTCTAATTGTGAGATTTTGGTTACTTTGTAGTTCCTGTAGGGAAAGCAGCCATCTGGCTTCAGAATATTAAACATACCATTTCTTATGTCTTGCTTTTCTGAAAGACTTCAGTTTCATTCAGTAACTGCCAGAACTTTATGTTTCAGTGGATGTTTACAGATGGTGCCTAAATGGCTAAACCTGGTTTTGAGAAACTAACATTGTGTGTGTGTGTGTGTGTGTGTGTGTGTGTGTGTGTGTGTACACATGCGTGCAGGGTCTCACTATGCAGCCCAGACTCATAGTGATCCTCCTGATTTCTTCCTCCTTAGTGCTGGGATTACAGGCATGTGCTACCACACCTGGATTCCATCACTGGCTCAGCGTGCCTGAGGGATCAAACCCTGGTCCCTGCACTTACCTAAGCAAGTGCCTAGTCCACTGATCTATACCACCGACTCTGAGAAGCTAACATTTTAATGCATTAGTTTTCAAAGTTAATATGTTGAATTATTGGCTGTTTTAGAAGCAAGTTCATATTTTACAAAAATCAGTTTATTTACTGACATAAGCTGATTGCTTAACATAATGAATATGTGTTTCCTACATGTTATTGGGAGGTCTCATGAGAGGCTTGTGGAAATTAATAGAAAAATAATTTCTGTATTACAATTTTTCTTCCTAACAATTTTTGATGAAATCCTAAAATGAAATATCAACATAGGGCTATCACTTCTAGTCCACATGTGAACAAAGTTGCTCTACTGTTTTTGGAGAATCTGATGGAAAGATCGTTCATTACCTGAGTTGTGATAAAGCACAGGGGAGTTGAACTTCCAAACTGTTCAGGTTGAATTTTGATTCTGTCATTAGTGCTCAGCCATCACTAGTCAGGCACCTCCATGTTTCTTTCCTGCCCTTGCTCTTTTGTTTTAATCTTCTATACAATTGTTGTGTTTTTATTTGCTCCATTTTTTTCCACTGGAGTTTTCTTGCCTCCTGAGTGGCTTCCTAGCTATGGGAAATACTGTGTCCTAACTAGAGACTGCTATTATTTATTATATAAAGGGAGCCAGAAAGTGGACAAAATTTGCCAAGATACCAAATCTCTTAGCAAATGTGAGATGGATTTTTTCCCCAGTGCAAGTCTATATTTATATGCTAATAGGTCAGTGAGGACTCAGGACATAAGAGAACCTGTGCTATAACAGCCTATAATTCAGTGGTTTCCCAAATTTTCTGTTCAAGGAGATTACAGGGCTACAGAAGAAAGAGACTGAAGATACATAGTGTGCCAAAGGAGAGTCACCTAGAGAGAAAACATTCTCTCAGGCTTTCACAGAGAGCAAACTGGTCTAGCAATGGCTGTGACAGTTCTACAAAGCACTGTACATGGTTTCAAAGTAAATCCTGAAGGGATTTTACTGACCTTGAAAGATACAAAAGTTACATGTTTTGCTATATACAGATCATGCTTAAACTTGCCCTTAACCACCCAACAGAAAAGTTTAACCACAAGGTATAAAACAGAAAGCTAGATTAGAACGCTGCACTGTAAAAGCCTTAAATCAACAGCTTGTAACATTGCCAGTTTTACCAATAACCCACTGTGATTTTTGGACAATGGATTATGTATACAGTTACTTTCTCTTAGTTCAATGAGAAGAAATTTGGTTGTACCAATAATGATTTGAAAAATTATAACACCTATACCCTGGGCTCTGTATAACTAGTAGGAGGATAACAATATGCATTGTATCAAATATTGAAATGTACTACTAGTGTGTTTTGAAACTCTTCCATTGTTATACATTGTTGTTTCTTATTAAAAGTAATAATAAAATTTTTAAAAAGAATTTTAAAGGAAATATTTATCCATGATAGAGGAGAAATTTATTTATTTTAGATATTTTTCACTGTATTTTGAACACTGAAAAAATTATTCCAAGAATTTTGTTAAAGTGAAGACAGATAAGTAAAATTGGATTTTGTTTGAGGAGGGTAATTGTTGGATGTTTATTAAACTTCTAGTGAAATGCCTGCCTTCCTGTGCACAAATACTGGTGACAGGATATTTGCCCTGGGGGTCTTAGAGGTCTTGAGGGATACTATGTGTGTAGTTAGAGAAAATAGAAATGTTAGACAAAGCAGTTTAGTCATTCTGCTTTGGAAGTGAAAGGGTACTACACTGTTCATTTAAATTTTACTAATTGAAACAGATTTTTATTGGCATTTCTTGCATATTGAAATTTGTTCCATGTTAGGGCTGTCTAGTGGGAATGAACTGGGTCAAAGAGCCATTCTTAGGTGACTTTAGTGAGATTATATTTAATAAAATGTAATTTAGTTTAGCTAAATGTATTTTCTGGCCTGCTGAAGTCACAGAAATAATAATTCTGAAAATATTTATTTTGGAGAAAAAATAATTTTAATGATAGAGTGTTCTATGAATAGAGAACTATAGATTATAACTTGTGGTTTTATGTACACTTGGGTTAAAAAGCATTGGCCTACTTAACTAGGGTTATAATGTGAAAATGGGATACATGCAGATCTATGACTTAGGTTAAAAGACTTGGGATTGAGGAAATGAACCCATGTCCTACTGGGAGAACAAGGTCCCTACTGCAACCTTGGGAGCTGAGATCTTGGGATCTCAGTGTAAAATCTAGTAAAACACTGTGATAGTAATCAGTAAACTTTTGGAAATGGCTTTATAGATAAAATAGGGGTTGAGACTTGTTTTTGAGGCAGCATCTTCTATGTAGTTTAGGCTGCTTTGAATTTGTTTTAGAGCTATAGCTGGCCTCAAACTTACAGTCCTCCTGTCTCAGCCTTTGAAGTGCAGGGATCACCACCATGTGTGGCAAGAAATATTTTCATTAAGAATGGGTACATGATGAGTACATGGGAGCAGGTCATCCTGGGTCAGCATGTGCAGATCAGGATGTGACACACAAGACAGAGCCACCTGTCCCCAAAGGCCAAAGTGCCAAGGTAGAGAAAGCTCAATCCAGACTGCAGAATACAACAGGGTATACACTTAAAACAAGACTGTGAGAATAAAACTTAGCTTATGAAGAGTTTCTGACAGTAGAAACCCCTATGATGTAATATATGATGTTCCTATTTTAACATCTCTATGGCTAAAACTTACAGGTCACTAAATTTAAAAAAAAAAGAACGGGTACATGATTATTCCTTTTGTCCTACTGCTTAAAATCATTGCTTAATTTTTTGGTTTTCTTTGTTTTTAATTACAGGTAACACACTAATCCCAAAACATTTTTAGAAGGATTTAATCTAATACAAAAACTCTTCCTCTACTCAGTGACATGATAATTTCTTTTGTTCTTAACAGCGTAATCATGGTATTCTCAACATTTCTTATCAATGAATACTTTGAAAACATTTTTTTTAACAAATATTGATTTATTTAGTTAGTTCAGGATCTCCCTACAAAGCTTAGACTTATAGTGATTCTCCTGTTTCAGCCCCCTCTACACTGGAATTACAGGTGTGTACCACCACACCTGGTTTCAGTGGCTGGCATGGTGCACCTGGGATTCCAGGGCTTCCATGACATGTGGTACCTGGGATGGAACCAGAGTTATTGCCCTTGCCTGGCAGATACTTAGACTGCTGAGCTATCTCCCAAGCCCCAATGAATACTTTTTAAACATTACAGACTTCTTTAATTTCATAGTAAACATCCGTATTTTTCTTTCTTTGGTGGAAAAGATAAAAGAAGTGGAAATATGTAAATATACTATTAGGTTTCTAGTAGTACATCACATTGTTCTGAACACTTCTTCCCAGTTACATTGACTTCGATAAGTTGAACATGTAGTATAGAAAGCCTCCACCATTTTGTAGACAATTTTCCAGTTGTTACTTTCTTTTTCTTTGGTACTAGGAAACAAGCTCAGGACCTTGTGCTTGTCCGGCAGACACTTGTGCTGCTGAACTACACTCCTAGCCCCTGTTAATTACTTTCTAATTCTATGTTTATTGTGATAAAACACATGTAACAAATGCCCAGATTTTAGTTATTTGAAGTGTACAGGTCAGTGACATCAAGTGCATTTGCACTGTTGTTCAGCCATTGTCACCACCCACTGTCACAACTTTTTCATCAACTCAAAGCAAAACTGAGTCCCTGACCCCCAGATTTCTGCTTTCTGTCTATGACGTTGGCCATTCTGGAGACCTATAAAGAGAATCATGTAGGTTTTGTGTTTTTGTGACATGTCATGTAATGTCTCACAGTTACCATATAGTACTGTAAGACTTTCTTTGCTTTTGGAGGGCAATATTCTGTTGTATGTAAATGCCACGTTTTATTTACTCATTTGTTCATTACTGGATCCAATCCATTATTTTTTATAGCATATGTTACAACCTGCACTTTAAGACATAAAATACAGTAGGAAATGCATGCCCTTTTTGAGCTCTTACTCTTAGCTGCCAGGGCTGCCTGTTGTATACTGAAGGTGTGTCTGGATGAACTGCTCTGTGGTGCTGTTGTTATTGCCTTGGGTTCCCTCTGTTACATGGAACATTCTCCATGCCAAATTTGTAGGCCTTTCCAGTTAGAATCTCCTAGGAGGTGAGTTTGCTATAGATAAGGGTAAACATGTAGAAAATTTTAAAAATGTTCCTTCTGCTGTATTCAGTCCAAGGTGAACTGCGTAGCTGCTGTGTGTACTTAACTATTGATTCATATGGTTAAAAGTTTCATGAACTCCTTTTGCTGGACGTTTTCATAAATGATGGTGTTAATGAAGAATGTCACATTTCTATTCCTGCTGTTTCAGGTTGGGTGTAGTATAATAGAAAGTAACAACATCTAGAATAAAATAGCTCTAGATTCAAATATTCTATTACCGGGTGGTTTGACTGTCTTTATGCAGAATTAGGCGAGGTTAGAAATGGTGATATGTTGGAGAAATGTGTGTTGTAATGTCATTTAAAAATCATATTTTTCCATATAGAATACAATTTCCCAACTCATTTTCTGTGAGTTTACTAAATTTACCAATTATTACTTGCTGGTTCTTTATGCTATTTTTTTTCCCAGTCTGCTTATCTTAGTTAACTTTGGTACATTGGGTAGAAGACAACATGTGACCTGCTAATCTAATTTGGTGTGAAAGGGGGAGCATTTTGATCATCACTAACTACTTTATTATGATGTTCGGTTGATAAGTAACTTCTTATCTGTTGGAAGTCAGAACAGGAAGGAGACACATATAGACACACATGCTATTGGTCCAAGCCATGTTTTTCCCAGTGTGCAAAATACCTTACTGAAGATCATTTTTAGAAATGAGTAGATTAAAACCAAAAAAAAAAAAAAAAAAAAAAACATGGCATACTTTTATTTATTGGATGAATTATATCCACCAGACACATACTTTTAGTGGCTTCTGGTACATTATTCAGTTCATTCTTACAGATCCAGTTCAAGGTAGCTCTATGGGATGCCTAAAAAGAAAGCATTAACCTAACAACCATTTGTTAAATATAGTTAAAGATTTTGGGGGCAGGTTCCATTCATTCGTGTGTGCATGCACAAGTATGTGCACACATGTGATTGTGGACTAAACTTTGTCCTTAGTTAATTCATTTTTTGCATTTAATTGCTTATTTATGCAACTAGAGTAGAGCTGAACTCTATTACCAGTGCCTGTCAGGTCTTTGGATGTTTTTCATGTTTTGAGTTATACAGTGTTTTTTGTGTTAAAAGAGCAGGAAGAACAGATAAACTTGTAGGACATAGATGAATTTCTAAAAATATGACATGTTCACATTGATGCATTTGGGAGAATCAGAGAATCAGACTTGAGCCACACAGCATTGTTTGTAGTTTTCCCCAGGAAGCCTCCCTGTGCCCATGTACAGGCTGAGTAAGCTGTGTCCTTGGAGGTTCCTAGCCCCTGCCCACTGTGGGGCATGAATTGACATCATTTCACCAATTAGATGCTGTGTGTACTTCTACATTTATAATGTCACAATCTTTGCTTTGAATTTGATGTGTTATTTTCTAACAGTTGGATAGCAGTGACCCAAAACCTTGAAGGAAACCCTGTTTTAGAGAGGACCCGTTGGTCCTGAGGTTATATGGATAGGAAACAGTTGGGAGTAGATTTCAAGGTCCTTCTCCCACTGGGGCTATTTATTCCAAAGATCATGGTATTCTCCACTGTACTACATGCAATCTAAGAATAATAAGAGGAGAAATGGCACTCTTTATTTTCTGCTGTTTTAAACATATCCTTTGCTGCCTGTAGTAAAACTCAGTGTATCTCATAAGTGGACTCTAACGCCATCAGTTAGGATCTGAAGGATCACAGTTTTCACCTCTTTAAAGCCTGTGTGTTCAGGTATTATGATGATGTGTAAGAAGCACTAAAACTCAGCCTCCTGCTGTGGGGCAGAGTACTTGTAAATATTTGGGAAGATGACTCAGCATGTGTCAGATGGGCAGGTGGTGTGAATGCCAGCCTGTGGTGCACACCCAGACCTGGAGCAGAGGTCTAACCTATGATGTACCCTGCAACTTGTGATAGCGTGTGGCATGGGAGCTGCTTCGTAAAGAGTTTACATTTATTTTCTGTGGTAGATTATAATCAGCTGTGGGGCGGGCATTTGATTTCAAGTAGATTTTGCATGTGAACCAAATTTTACTTAAAAGTGCTATCGGAGGCAGTGTATGCTGCGGGTCTAGAGGGTGGCAACTGGCACCACTGTGGTTTAGTTTGTTTGGCATCGTTTGCCATAGTTTCTGTAGCCATCCAGGTGCTCAGAGTTCACTCTTTCTGAGTTTGCACCAGCTTCTCTTTGAACTTGAAGAGCTTCTGGAAGTGGCTGTTCCTTATTTTACTATTTCTCATCTGCCCTAGCGAGCTGCCACTGTTGGGAAGTGTGTTTCTATTGATCATCTCTTTTTTGTTGCCTTCTCCCAGCATTCAGGATTATGAGAAATAAATATTTTTGTTTAACTAACTCATTATGGTAAATTTGTGACAGTAGCTTGAGCTGACCAAAATATACGTTTTTTTTTTTTAGCAAAACAACAATTGATTTAAACTTGTTTTTTTTTTACCCTTTTTCTAGTAATTTCAGTTTATTTTTTTAAAAAAAAGCAACAGCAGAAAACCAAAACCAAGTCAGCACAACTCAGTACTCTGATGTACACAGAGATGTGTTTGTTTCTCTTGCCTGTTTGGGACTGGAGGAAAGAGTTTCTTGTCAACCCACTAAGTCAGTGGTACTACTTTAGTTCCTGTCTAATGAGAAAAAGGATCTTAGGGCCATCCTTTGTCTTGTGTAATAATTTTCACAGTGGCTTTGGCTTTTCTTGTTCCATATGTTTCACCACCCTGTCCTGCAGGCCTAGTAATAACCATATTTGGTGAAATATGATGTTGGCCCAGACAAACAGATTACTCACATTTTTTTGGTGATTGCATCTACGGTGTCTTTTTATTTGAGAAAAAAAATATGAGCTATCCTTCTGTTAACATGTGGTAATCATCTTCCTTCTACATAGTCATTTATATGAAAATAAAATTTTTAGTAGTAATGATAAATGCCACCTTGGCCTAGTATGGGAACACTTTGGGAAGTATTTTCTTATTATAAGTAATGAAAATGATATAAAAAATTTGTATTTATTGGCAACTGTGTTTGAGAAAATAGACTGACTTACCAGTGGGGGTTTCTGCTCTCACTTCTGTATTCTGGCTTTGTTCCACCTGCCTGATTGCTTTTAGGCTGGGGCTGGAAAAGTGTCTAACTCATTTCAGTAATCTCCTGTCCTACAGAAACTGTGAAAGTTGCTCTGCATACCCCAGAATAGGTACTGGACCAGTGCTCCTTTGAAGCAGCACTGCCCTGCTTTGAGGTAAAAATAGAGAGAAAGTCTGGCCAGGCAAGAGAATGGCAGAGGATCCATGATGTATTTCCAGGGTCCCTACTCACAGCATTGCCACTCTCCCGGTGACCTGTGACCTTACTGTGCTTTTGTATTTGGCTAGGGCCAAAATATTCTCAGGCCTGGCTATTTCTTTCATGTCTTGGACTTCACTAGAAGGTTGTAATGACTGAACAGAAGTACAGTTGCTGCAGTTTTTCTGCAAATGTTTTTTCTAAATAATGATAAATTTTTGCTGAAGCAATATATTTTATTGCTGAATCTTTCTAGCTTCCTTTCATGGGACTCAAATCACTTGGTGCAGTGCTAATGAGTGAACATTTTGTTGTTGACTGAGCAACTTTTGTGAGTGGAGAGTTCCCTGTCTCTCATGCTATGCTTGAGTGATGATTTGGAGGGAGGAGATAAGGACCCTGCCCGCCAGGGTCATTGTTATTTTTCCAAGTGCATCCTGTTTCACCAAAGCTCATTTCAGTAATCTTCTATCCTCAGACCTTCAGTGTTGTCATTTCCTGGTTACAGCTCTGACCATTCAGGCACTGGACTACAGTCTCAGAGCTGGGAACCAACGTCACCATCTGTATGGGGGTCGGAGAGGTAGGCTGACTGGGGGCTGAAAAGATGGCCAGGATGTGGGACTTTGTTTTTCTTTTCTTTTTTAATATGTTTAGTGTAGGGTCTATAGGGTCTCACTACACAGATTGTACTTACTCATAGTGATTCTCCTGTTTCCCAAGTGCTGAGATTACAGGCTCGCGCTAACACGCTCAGGATCAATTGCCCTCTCAGTGTACCACAGAGGCAGGACTGGAACATCAGGCTGGAGATCAAACTCTTGGCCCCTGTGTCTGCCTAAGCAGGCACTTTAATCTGCTGTGCTATCTGGCCAGCCCACGTGGGACTTTCAGTGCTCAGACCAGGAGGAGAGCACCATCTTGCAGTCTCTGTTCTAGGTCTTATTACCCCAGGAGTTTCTATAATGTGAAATTCAGAGATTTAGCCCATGGGCCAGAGCATCTGGTTTTCACTTCATCTAAGCAGGAGTGTCAGATTCTTCTCTTATAGGACTGTTTCTAGTCCTTGCTTCCTTCTGTCTGTTAGTCCTGTCCCACTCTGCTTTTCCAGTCTAAACCAGCACTACAACTTGACCACATCCCTGCCTGTGCTGTCTTGATGCATCCTATCCCAGGAGGCCTGGGCTGCCACTCATGCCTATTCCACCAGAGAGAGTGACCCAGAGTCTCTGATAAGATCTGTTTTTGCCTCATCTGGGTCTGCACATTGCCTGGAATTTTCCTCCTCAGCCCTTTTATTTGGCGTAATGACTTTCCCAACCTTTGTAATGCTTCATATATCTCTGATTTCATACTTAGCTACTTCCCTTTTCCTTGCCTCTGCTTGCAGCTGGGTGATCTATCCATCATGGGTGAGTTGGGTTAAGTTGCTGCCTGTTCTTCCCATTGGCCTTGCATGGTGGCCTGCTTCTGGACCTAACTTGTGTTACATTTTTCTTCTCATAGTGGAAGAGAAATCCTTGTCGCTTTCTAAAAATCCGCTTTTCTATTCCCCCTATCCCTTTCAGACTGCCTTGTGCTGGTGTGTCCTTTATAAGCATTTATGAATGCTGGTTCTCTCTCACCTTAAGACCCAAGCAGAAGAAGAGCAAACTATTTGAGCCCTTCTTTAGCTATCACTTTTATTCTCCCTTTGTTAAACTCTGAGTGCTATTCTGCTTTTTGGCTTGTGCATGTTAGCTGTTTCTGAGTAAGAGACAATCACAAATATAGTAGTTTAAGCAACTCTCATTGATTACCTCACAAGTTCTCTGGATTAAGATTGTAGAAGAAAACAAAAATTCTGCAGACTTAATATTTTATTGTGCTAATCTCTTTAATGATCCTTTCAAATGAGAACTATTTTCCAAATGCAAATAAGGCTTAGAAGAATAGAACTGTCATTTTCATAAATCTATTTTTAATTGCTTTTAATTTAAAAAAATAGTTGGACTCTCACCCCTGAATTCTAAATTCAGGGGTGGTTATAAGTTTGTTTTGGTTGTAGTATGTACAGAAGACCTAGCCTCACACACATATGTAATGGGTGGGTTAGAGAGTTGAAATGACCTTTCAGAAATTGTGATTGTCTTTAATATCCCACCTAAGTTGGACAAGTGATAATGTCTTAGGGTTAGTTACATCATGCATCCTAAAATCCTGTTCTCTTATATCAGAGTTCATTGCTTTATCTTATATTTAGACCAGGACACTAAAGGAATACTTAAGTCAGTTATAACACATCCATATAATGTCGCATTGTGTAGCCATATTGAAAAAAAGTATTTTACTAAAGGTGAGATGCTCAACAGTGTGGTAATTATTTATTCACTGCAAATATGTTTTGTTGAAAATGAAGTATTGTTTATATTGTTTGAAAAGAAAATTTTTTTTTTTTTTTTTTTTTTTTTTGTCTTTTTGAGACAGGGTCTCGCTATGCAGTTGAGGCTGGTCCTGCACTCACTTTTGTAGCCCAGGCTGGTCTCGAACTCGCACCAATCCTCCTGCCTCAGCCTCTCAAGTGCTGGGATTACAGGCGTGAGCCACCACGCCCGGCTGAAAAGAAATTATTGATATTTGGATATATTTAGTGATACGTTCATGGATAATCCCCCCCCCCCATTTTCTCAGGCAGGATCTTGCTCTATGTAGTTTTGACTGGCTTTGAATTCACTATGTTTCCCCTGTTGGCCTCAAAATAACTCATTTTCCCTGAGGGCTAGGATTATAGGTGTGCACCACCAGGCCTAGCAGTATTTTAGTTCCTGTATGCTTTTCTCTGTTTTTCAGTGTTGTATGAACAGCCCATTGTTTCTAAATCAGGTTAGGGGAAAACATGTTTTTTAAAATGTGAAAATAAGTATGTCTATTAAATAGATTCCCTTATCTATAGGTTTTGATATAAGGGGAAAACCCCAAGGTTGCCAAGTAGCAGAAATGTTTTTCTTCAAGTTTTTATTAAATGGACTACTGCAACTTTTCTGTGGCTGTACCAAGCCTTAACATTTTTCCTATTTTAGTATCAATTCATTGATTCAACAGAGAAGTGCTACTCAAAGCTTATTTAGAATAGAATAAACCATTCTGTTATGGTTTGGAACAGCTCTGCTTCTTGTCTGAGGAAGATGGTGAGTGGTTTCTGCTGGTTCAGAAATAACCTGGACATAGGCATGTGGTCTGCATCTGAGCCACAGCACCTGAGTCTTGTTGCCAGGGTGTGGACGATGTTGCCTGCTTCTCTTCCATTGATGCTGTTTCAGAAATGCAAAAGGCAGCTGGTATCTGGGGATTAGTTAGTTGCTGCTGACCCTTGGATTTAGAAAGGATATTTGCCAGTGCTTATGTGGCTGCTGCTTTGTTCTAAAGAGTTGGTGCTGACCAGTCTTTTGTCTCTGGAGAGACAGGAATCTAAATCCCATGATGCTCTGTGGTCCTATTGTTTGTGTCTCTTAGTTTTACATTTCTACTGATAGAAGTAATTATTAAGATGACTGCAGATGTCACAAAGCATTCTCAAAGCATGTAATAAGCAGCTTTGCATCCACCACCTGTCACAGGATAGCTCAGGCCATCACACCAAAGGGCCTGGGGACTGCATGGAGCTATGCCTCTCCTACTATGAGTGACCACCAGGGATTATGGCCTCTATTCAGATGTCTGTGAAGGCACAGCTCCCTTAGAAGTGTCAGCACTGAGAAGACTGCTTAAGTGTACATTCAAATATTGTTTTACATCAAAAAGAGCATTTTGTTCTCTGCTGAAAACCATTGTGGCTATTATACCTGAGGCATCCTAGTGGTTAAAAGTATCATTACATTTTGAAATATGCTAATTTCATTTCTGTCCAATATTATAAGCTGAATATTTTGGAGGGCACCACCATATATATACCTAGTGCTTCCTTCTTTGTGCTGAAACTATTTACACTTAAGTGTTTCTCAGATATGCCAGTGTCTTATATGTTAGGCTGGGCTTAGATGGATTCGCAGATGCTAAATAAAGATAAGGAGTGTTATTCTTGTGTTACCACAACAGCAGACTACAGAAGACTCTTGCTCTTGCCAGCACTTGGTGTAGAAAGTAGATCCTTCCCTTGATCTGTTTCTTGCCCTCTCTCTGCCTGTCCCCACTACTCCCTCACCCTCATCCCCCTTGCTGTTCCCAGCCCCTGGCATTGGGTCTGTGCCTCTGTCTATAGAAGGTCTCCCTTGCTTAGCCAGTGGCTGGTCTCTTCAGTTCTGCCGTCTTTGCTCAGTATCAGTCCATTGGCACTGCCTTAGCAGGGAGGCCTGCTGTGACCATTTAAAGTAGCACAACCAGAGTTTCCAGCCTTACTGTTGTCTGACACCATTTTTATTTGCTTGTTTATGGCCTCCTGCCCTGATACTGAGTGCAAACTATCTAAGGGAAGCAGCTGTTTTTCCTTCACTATTGAACCAACAAAGTCAGGAACAGTGCCTGAGTCCGAGCGGGCATGGAATAAACCTTGATGGATTCATGACAGAGTAGATTTCCTGTCGTTGCTTCTTTTGGATGACTGTGAACATGATGGCATTTGCTCTCCAGTTGCTGCAAGAATAGGATGAATGCTGGTTCCTCTGTAGTTTTACTCAGCACTACCATGCACTGTTCCTGACACGCAGATGGAGCCAGACAACAGCACAATACAGTGGGTTGTACAAATGGTTGGCTGTCAATGCTGATTTCTGATGGTGGCACCCAGAATGATAATATGATCTGGAGGTAGAAAAAACTGAGGCAAGAAAAGCCCAGGGAGGTTCGTAGGAATCAGTTTTTGATTTCTAATTAGTAAATATTGGAACTTTGACATACTTTGACATGATTTTTTTTTTTTACATGATTTTTTTTTTAAAGGATTTTATTTTATTTTATTATTTATTTTTTTTCTTGTTTCAGAACCTTTGTTTGTTTATTCACTCATTTTTATGGCCGGCTCAGCCCACCCCAAGGGCAGGGCTGGCGCAGCATGTGGTGCCGGGGATCAAACCGCGGTCCCTGAAGCCTCCCAAGCCAGCGCTTTAGACCACTGAGCCATCCCGCCGGGCCCCTTTACATGATTTTGATGATAGCAATGAAGTCATATGAACAGTGTCAGGATTTTACTGAAAATATTGGGCTCATCTGATTTTTTCATAGGCCGGTAAGCAGAGTTGGTAATAGCTATTCTATCTATGTGCCTCAAATGGTTTCCATCACCACTTCCTCCCTGCCAGAGGCCCTCCATACAGGTCTTTTACTGACTATGTTACAGATGAGCCATGTCTGATAGTAGGTCTGCCTCTTCAGCCTTATCTCCTGTCACCTCCTTGATTCAGTCAGGCTGAGTATGCCTGCCTGTGACTGTTGGGCCTCCTAAACCATCCTGTTGGGTCACTGCTCACTCTGCCTGTGTCCCAACTCTTGCTTCAAATGGAGCTTTCACTGGGGAGATGGCTCAGCAGCATAATCACCTGCCTTGCAAGCACAAGGTCCTAAGTTCTTTCTGGTACCAAAAAAGAAGCTTGCACTGTGACTCAGCTGTTTCTACACCAGCTCATACAGAAAGAAGAAACTAGCAAGAACCTTCTATAAATGTGAAGCGAACGAGACTGTTATGAGCTTGGCACTCAGGGGCATTGTGTGAGCATGGCACACAGCATTGTGGGTATAGTGCCTGCCCTGCCTCAGGTGGAGGGGTTAAAAGGTAAAATTAGGCTTGTTCTGAAGATGTTTTTCAAATGGTTTCCTTGACTCCAAGGAGTGAAATGTTTAACTTTAGAGGCTGGACTTTTCTGGCTGTGTGACCTTGGGCAACTTGCTGATCTTCCTGGGTAATTCTCTGTCAAGAAGGGAACTAATACCTCCCTTCTGGAACTTTTTTGGTACATTAGAGGAAGTGAAATGGTGTTTAAAACAATGCCTGGAATGCAGTAAGCATTCAAAAGTTAATTAGTAACAGGAGCAGGATTTTTGTGAGTTACTAGGGGACCAGATCATCATTACTAATGTAGTTTCTGTTACAAGTTTTAAAGGATTAAATAACAAACCATTTTAATCAAGAGATTTCAGTATGGCATTTAATAGGGAAAAGTAGAATGCGAATTAATATTTAGAATTAATTAATATTAAGAATTGGTATTTCCCAAGGTCAGTGAAAACACTTGTCACTATCACCAGTACAGGACAAATACAAATGTTTGTAGACCAAACCATCCTGCTTACATACACAGATATATCTCTTTCCCATACTCCATCTCCTTTCTCCTAAACTTGGACAACTGTACTGTGGATTTCTGCTGGTTGATGGAAAGAAGCAGATAATGCCTTTTTTTTTTTTTTTTCTTTCTTTTTAAAATTGTTTGTCTCTTCTTAATTTCTTATGTATATTTTTTATTTCTTCCAATTTTGTATGCATATATCTGGTAATATGTATAACTAGTTGGAAGACAACATTGCAGTACAGCAAATACTGTGAAATTCATATTACTTGATTAGGGGAAATTCTGTATCACTTGTAGTTTTTCTATTTTAAAAATATTTATTACTCTTTAAAAAATGTTTGTAGACTACACCTTTTCTCTATACAAAATTTATTGAGCTATTTCCTTACTTTCATAAATGATGAGTAAGTATTGAATATATATTCTGTGTCTTGGAGAAATAGTGGTATATGAAACAGACATGGCTCTAGTCCTCAGGTAGCTGCCTATCTAGAGAAGAGACCATCAGATGTAAGTATCTAGCAGCACGTTAAGCAAGTGTAGGTTGGGAGAAGGGGAGATAATCTTAAGACAGAGATGAACAGGGAACCTGTGCTAGAGCTGTCATCTGGGAAGGTGATTCAAGGGCAAGGATGAGCTTGTGGAGGGAGAGGCCAGAATAGCTTAGAGGGGCTTGGTATAGGTGAGGGGCATCGTGTGCACTAGTGAGGACCCTTCTGTGTGGATGAAGGCAGGGAGCAGGTGAGAGACACTGGTAAAAGATATGAGAGGCTGATCTAGATCAGATTGGGGGCCCTTGTTAGGATTATGGAGAAGCCATCCGGAGTCTCCAGGCAGTCCCAGAGGAAGTTACTAGTATACCTCTGAACGGTTACTGCTTATTTTTTTGTGTTCGTTTGCTACAGAACTATTAGTATCTGGATATCCTTCAGAAGTGGCAGTGCCAAGGTGACCTTCTGAATCCTTAGCATGCAGTCCTGAAGCAGGCTGACGTATGGCCCTGATGGTGTCACACAGGTCCCTGTGAGGGGCAGTACCACAGAGTACATGGGAGGCTGCCAGTCAAGTCTTGAAGTAGTACACAGCTTTGTGTTGTGCAGAGCAGGCTTGGTAGTCAAGTTCTCTGACAGACATGGCTGTTCTGACCTGGACTGATACCGGCATGCTGAGAGCTGATGGGTGTTTCCTTTCTCACTGAATTCTAGTCAAACCAGTAATCATCCAGAAACTCAGCAAGCAGCACTTCTGGAATGTCTCTGCATTTAGACAACTCGCTATAGAAATGATTAACTTTAAATGTCTGATGTCAGATTGATTTTAAGCTGGTTGTAACAACCAAAGTCCTCAAGAAAGTAATTTTAGCCATTTTTAGTCAAACATTGCTGCTCTTCAAACTGAGAGCTGCGAAAGGATCATGCAGTGGCTACAGTTGCTTTCTTCCTGTGCTGGTCACCTCCAGGGCCCAAGAGTGCCATGCACAGCACTATGGAATTGCATTGCAGACACAGCTTTAATCTGGGTCATGAGTCTCAAGGGTCCCCTATATTTGTATGATAGCCTAATAAAAAATAGATTCTCAAGTTGCCCTTTTGGGGAAGGAGGTGTGTGCCTGTGATACATGTATTGCCCCATGTGGTGGGGTATGTGTGCATGAACCTGAGCTAAGAAGCTCACAAAAACCCCCTGACTAGTAAGAGCCCTTGATGGCTTAGTCCAGGATGGGGGTGGACCTCTGACACTGTGGTGAGTCACTTTCAAAGGGCACAGTTTCTATCATCCTTAGATGCTCAGTTAATTGTAAAGAAAGGTGTAATAATAGATATTATGAAAAACACAATGACCAGTTATTCTAAGCCCCCAAATTTAATCTTTTTATTGTTGCCCATTTTATGAGAAAAGAAAATCTATTTTTTTGCTAATAAAAATAATTTACTTTAAAAATAAGAAAGGGCAGGTAACACTAAAGATAGAAAATGCTAGCCTAGGATACCTTGTATGTTTTATAATCAACTAAGCAGTAAACTTTTTCAGTGAAATATTCCAGGATCATATTGTCATCCAGATGTAAGGTAATAGGTATATTGGTAAATCTGTTTTCATCTTGGAATCCCACAACTCTGGGAGACTGAGGAAAGAGGATCACAAGTTAAAGCTCAGCCTCAGCAGCTTCACAATTTATGGAGATCCTATCTCAAGGTGAAAAAGAGGGAGCTGAGATGGGACACATTACAAAGCCCTTCGGTTCAGCAACAACAAATTTAAACTCATATTCAGCTTCTTATCAATTAACAAACTTCATAATCACTTATAATCAACTGACAGTCACCTTAAACCTTAAGGTGAGGACTAAACATTTAGTTTCTTTTAAATTATTAAATATTTTCTAAACAGTTGTGAATTATTTGTATCATTTATAGTTATGGCTGCAATTTTCCAAGTGAAGAGGGAAACTTGGCACTTCTTTAAGCAAAGGTCATAATCCTCTCTGGTTGGAGCAGGTAGTGATTTCTTAATACTTGATAGTTTTTGCATAATAATTGATATACGTTGAGTGTGAAGCAGGGAGCTGAAGTACTAAGACACCATCTGAGCAGGTGTTGTATAGGGCTCTGCCAGCTAACAGTGTAACATTTAGAGTTAACTTGTTCCGCCCTAGGAAAACACTGTGGTAGAGTTATTCTGTATTTGCTTTAATACCCTTCCTGTTGAGTGATTAGGTGAGGGCATGTTATAGGCTTGTTTTTCATCCACTCAATTCAATGAATTTGGTTGAATAGGTGAGCTGTTTTCACTTACAGCTCATCAGTCCTTCTGGTTGCCTGCTTTTTTCCGTAAGGGATTGGAAAAAGAATGAGCCATGTGATCATTTTTTGCAGAGTCCTGTCAGGACCCACTAACTGCTTCGCACAGGCACTTCCTCTCTCTTGCACCAAAGTTCACCGCAGTCTTACCCTTCGGTTGTAAGGGTGTTTATTGCCATAGGCAGAATTCCTGGCATATTTGAGGCCTGGCCCTTTGAGTTTGCCAGAGCCCCAAGCTGGCACTGGCCTCTCCTTTCACAGCAGCTGTTCTCTCCTTCATGTCAGCCTTGTGCCAGTGGTAGGGACCCAAGCTTACTCCTGCTGCCTTTCTCTGTGGCTTTCTGCCCTCTTGTCCTGGCTTTGAATGAAACCTGACAACTTTCTTCCCCTGACATTAGTCATCTACTCACTCCCACTTTAGTAACTAGGCTAATGCTGCGTTCCATTACTCACACCCACAGCACTGAGGACCTGGTCATGTTTCCTGGGGTCAGTGGAAAGAATGCAAGGGAGGTAGTGTGGAAGGGTGGGGCAGGAGGAGGGTAGGAGAAAAAAGCTAAAGAAACCTGTGCTTACCTGGGGCAGTTTGTGACAAGTGTGTATATGGAAATGAGCTTTGTAAGTCGGGCAGGACCAGTCCACTGATCAGGCCTGACAGGTAGAGAGAAGGAATGTGGGTTCAGAAGCTGGATGCATACCACAAAGCTTTTGAAAAGAGCCTGTGTTCAGAGTCTGGCTGTCCTGTTATTAACCACGTAAATTCAGGCAGGTTTCTCCACCTCTGACCTTCACAGCCTACCTCAGAGTGTTACAAAAGCTCAGCCTGTGTGCCCAGTTCATAGCCAGAATATATTCAGTTACGATTTTGATTGGATGTGAGGTTGACTAATAGCTGCCAGAGCTGGGCTCACCATTTCCAGCCCACAAGTAGGGTTATGTTTTGGTATTAAGAAATTTATAAGAAAAGGTTTTCCTTTTTCCTCTTTTTTCCCAAATACTATCAATTTATTTGTAGATGAAGGAACTATTGAAATGGCTTTAAAAAATATGTTTAGGGCTGGCATTGCAGTTCAGTGGCAGGTTGCTTGACTAAGTTACAAGATCCTGGGCTCTATCTCCAGCACAGCTAAATAAATACATAAATAGATGAAGAAAAATACTTTCTTAGTTGTTTCTATTCTCTAGTTTTCATTGTTATCAGGAAGGGAGAAAACTAATCTATGAACAGATACATTTTTTAAACCTTTTCATATATCATATGCATACAGATAAGGTCCATAGACCTTAAGTATAAGCTCAAATCTTGAGTTCATACACATCAAGCTTCTAGATCAAGAAATTTTAAATTTGAATTTCCTCTTTTATTCACTTTCAGATGAAAGGACTTAAGGTTATACATTAGGGGCCAGGGAGATAGCTCAGTGGAGCTCAGTGGCATAAGTGCCTGCATGGCAAGCATAAGATCCTGATTTCAAGCCCCAGTGCAAAGAAAAGAAAAGAAAAAAAAAAGAATAAAAAGGTTATAATAAGGACAGTTTAAAGTGTAGATGGAGGAGAAGCTGATAGCTACTTACCAGTGACATTAGCCCAAGCAAGACTTTGCCATTGTTGCTGTTGGAAAGGATTGATGATGCTTAGCTTGTAGAAGATTGTATAATTTTCATTTCCTCTGGAAGTTCCCCAGTGCCTTTGCTGGTCACAAGAGAGCAGCCAGATTATTATAGACATGTAATTAAATGAATTAAGGCAGAATTCTTGTAGCTGCAGGTTGACCCACTAGTGCATCATGTAATCAATTTAGTGGGGTTGCAACAAGCATTACCAAAAAAGGAAGTAATAAATATGAGGATAAATAGCATATAGTAAAAGTAGTGTTATTATTTTGGGAAATGCTCACTTCCTGTGGTTCTATCAAAGTTCTTTATACATAAAAATTACTGAGCTGAATTTTGTTAGTTATGTTTTCTTTGCAACCTGAGTGGATTCAGGGCAACCTTTATGAGGATTTAGGATTTTATTACTAGGGTATTGTTGTAAAGTATATCCCCCTCCCTCCCAACCCCACTGAGATCTTCCCAGCATGTTATCTAGATGGGATAGCCACACAGCCAAACTCATTGCCACATGCACAGTTAGACAGTTGATGTGACCACACATACAGTAATTTTCAAGTTAGAAATGCGTTCTTTCTCTTAAAGCTGCCTTTTTTTTTTTTTTTTGGTATATACTAGATACTATAGCTCCAGACACTTTGTGGCAGAGCTGTACTGGATATCATAAGAGACATCTTTGAGGTGGTTCCTGTGTACCAGAAGTGGAGAGAAGTGGAAGGTGGCCCTAACGCAAGCTAAAATGGTGCAGAAGGCCAGGGGACCTTCGTGAGAATTTGACCAAGCCATAAAGCTTGGTCATAAAGCCATAAAGAGATAGAAATAACTGCTCTTGGGATTGACATATTAGAGAAGAGGGGAAAACAGTCTTTTTGTTTTTGTGGCAATTTTACTATGAAGTGTAGGCTAGCTTTGAATTCATTGTGTATTCCAGGGTAGCCTCAAACTTGATGATCCTCCTGCCTCTTCCTCCTAAATACTAGGATTATAAGCATGCACTACTACACGCACTTTAATTTTGGTGCCAGTATATTGTTGTCAGGCGTAACAGTTTTTAGTAGTAGTAATCCAAAACTAATACATTTTATAAATGAAAAATGCGGTTGTCACTCCAATTATGAAAGTTCAAATTATAGATGAATTAGAAAAATAAAGCATCCTTTCTATTTATATTATGTGTGCCTTACATATATTTTGAAGTATAAACTCACAGCATTGTACTTTCAAATACTTGGAATCTTATTTAGCTTGGCATTTGTAAGATTACAAGCTGAAGAGTGAAGGTGAAGAATTTTATTTACAGATTTTGTTCTTTGAACTCTAAATTACCTTGAAAAAATTTTTAAATATTTTTTCCTTTTTTACAGCTCTTTGTTATATTTCACTTTAGATGCTTAATCCAGTTAAGAAGGTAGAACTGTGTTATTATTTTTGATCTTTTTAGATCACTTTTGTTGGAGAGAGTAAAGGCATAAGGGAAATAGCTGTCATGATACATCTGTACATCTGTGGTTTATTAAAGATGCCTTTTCTAATTCTTCTTGGAAGCAACTCATGATTTCCTTTATGATTATCTGTGAGTAAAGGACTGCGTTAACCTGTCACTTGCTCATGGCCTTCTTAGTCAGCGTAACTGATAGTTTCTATTTGTATGGATTTAAAAACTGTTAATTCTTAGTGGTTGAGTGATTACCTAGCATCCTTGAAGCCCTTGTTTCTATCCCCAGCACTGCAAAAAATCCCAACTAACCAGAAAAACAGATACTGTTAAAAGAAAATTCTGACCTTTGTGAGAAGAGCCATGGACAGAGGGGACTTTGGAACAGGGTGGTTGATAGTGGTGGGGGTGTTGTGGACACATAGGCCATAGAGGTAGATGGTGAAAATTATAACTTACTAGATCCCAGGACTTGGGGGCCTGGAAACAAACCATTCTTACAAAAAGACAGAGGGAATTTTGGGGGGACTAATTTTTTTTTTCTTCTTTTATTCGTGGGGTAGGCATGAGGATTTTTTGTTTTTCTTTTTGCCTTTTTCATATTTTCCTTTTTCCTTATTTTGCTCTGATATGTTACTTTTTGTTTCTTTTTTGTTACTTTGAGCTAATAATGCTAACTTCTTTTTATTTATTGGATCCTTTATCTGACATTTTTCTTCCTCGTTTTCACTGATTAATTTTTAAATATTTTTAACTATTTATTTATTTGATACAGGGTCTTGCTACACAGCTTGGACTCATAGTGATCCTCCTGTTTCAGCTTCCTCAGTGCTGGGATTATAGGCATGCACCACCAAGCCCAGTTTCAGTGGACTGCAAAGCACATGGCTGGCATGGCATGTGGTACCTGGGATAGAACCTAGGTCCTCGTGCTTGCCAGATAGGCGCTTGGACCACTGAGCTATTTACCTAGCCCCTGATTAACTTTTTAAGATTAATTTTTTTCATTCTCTGGTTCCCCAAACTATTTGTCCTTGCTAGTATAATCATTAAGCTTTATGAATGTTTATGTTTCTACAGTTGAATATATTTCTCTGTTAATTGTGGTATAGTTATACTTAGGAGATATTTACTGTATGTCAGTATTTTGTCTTAGTGTTTATATTTTAATTATACATCTTCTATGACTAAGGGCGATACATTACTGATTCTTACGGTATGTTAATTTACAGTTTGCTTTTGATGCAATTACTATCGCTGACTTGTTGCTATTGACCACGGCGGCATTGTTGTTGCTATTAACTGCTTTTCTCTGTATGCCAATATTTGCCTTTCTCCTATTAATAGTGCCTTTGTGCTATTAGCAGTATGTGGCCTATTCCTGAAGAAATGAGTGCTGTAGCACCCCCTGGGACCTAAACAGAGGGGTTTGGGTCATAGAACAGAAGCAAGGCCATGCCCAGAAAATATCACTGAAAAGCAGACAGTAACTAAGGAAGTCTCCATACTAGCTACAAAATCTTCCACTATAATCAAACTGCAAACCTTAGCACAAAAAAGCAAAACAACAAAAACAAGCAATAGGATACATAAGAGAGAAGGTAGCAAAATGTTCCGAAAACACTCCACTTCCCTCACACAGATCAACCTTTCCATGGAATAGGAATCTGAAAATAATCAGGTGTATCATTCCTGTTTTCAGATACAGTTAACTTAAAGCCAAAATTGATCAGAAGAGAAAAGGTCAAAATTAAGGGAGCAAGGGGCTGGGGAGATGGCTCCGTGGCACAAGTGCCTGCCTGGCAAGTGCAAGGTCATGAGTTTGAACACCAATCCCTAAAAAAAAAAAAAAATTAAGGGAGCAACTCAAGAAGACATAACACCTGTAAACATGTATGTACTGAACACTTCATAAAACGTACTAATAAAACAGTACTGGACAAAGATGATCAGATAAACATGAAAACGGTTATAGCAAAGGCATAAATACAGATCAACTAGGACAGAAAAATCAATGAAAAAATATCAGAGTTGAACCAAATCTTTGAACAAAGGGACTTAATAAATACCTACACTACAGGGGCTGGAGAGATAGTTCAGTAGACTAAGCACTTTCCTGGCAAGCGCAAGGGCTTGAGTTCAATGCCTGGTTCCACAAAAACAAACAAACAAACAAACACACTACAAAATGTCCCAGCCAACAACACAATACATGTTTTTCTCAAGCAGCACATGGAACTTTCTCCAAAATGGACCACACTATAGCCAATAAAGCATGGTTAAGTAAACACAAAAGAATTGAAATTATTCCATATATATTATCAGATCATAGCAAAATGAAACTAGAAATCAGTGGCAAAAAAAAAACAACAAAAATTAAGCAAGCACATGAAAAATAAATAATACTCTTGAATAATTAGTGGATCCCAAAAGAAAGCAGTTTGACTACTATGAAGACAACAATATACATTGTATCAATTATTGTGACTGTCCTACTAACATGTTTTGAAACTATCTCAATGTTACTTATTAAAAGTAATAAAAAAAGAGAGATCAGTTTGAGAATCAAATTATAGTGCCAGTACAACATATCAGAACTTAATGGAACATAGTGCAAAAAGTCCTAACAGGGACATTTATAACTGTGAATGCCCACATTAGAAAATCATAGTGAGCCCCCTAAAAAACCAGCAGTGTACTTCAAAATTGTCGAAAAACTAGAATAATCCATACAAAAAGTAAGTACAAGGAAGGAAATCATAAAAATCAGAGAAGAAATTAATCAAAGAATCTTAAAAAACAATACAATGAATCAATGAATAAAGGAGCTGTTTTTTCAAAAAAATAAACAAAATAGGCAAACCTTTAGCCAGTCTTATCCGAAAAAGGAAAGAACTAAATCAGTGCAATGAGAAGTGAAAAAGGTGAAATCAAAACAGGCACCCCCAAAATCCAGAAAGTTATTAGCAACTACTTCCCCAACCTGTATGCCAATAAATTGTAGAATCCTGAAAAAAAAAAAAGAAAAGGATAGGCTCTTAGGTACATGAAAATTAACAATTAACTGAACCAAGAAGATACAAATACCCTGAGTAATCCAATAACAAGCAATAAAATTGAAACTAATTAAAAAATTTACCAGCTAGCAAAAGGCCAGGTCCCAGTGGATTCACTACTGAATTCTATAAGAACTTGAGAAAAGGTCTAACAGGTAATACTCTTCAACTATTTAATGAAATTGAAAGGGAAGAGGTGCTCTCAAAGTCATTCCTGAAAGTTAGCAAATTATAGTAATTTCCAAAGCCTTCGGAAAAAGATCCCACCAAGAAAAGACAACCATCTGCCAATTTCTTTATCATGTTTCTACCAGTTTGAATGGGACAATCATTCATGTACCACCAGTGGTTCAAGCTGGTGGGAGCTACCATATCCAAATCAGAACCACTTAACAGACATGGACTATAGCTCCATTGTGAGTGTGTTAATGAACATAGATGCAAAAAAACTCAACAAGGTACTGGCAAACAGAATGCAACAATATATCAAAAAGATATGTCATGATTAGGGAGACTTCAAATCTTTGCATTATATAAATAAAGAAAAATCACATGATCATCTCAATAGATGTAAAGAAAAAATGTCCTTTGACAAAATCCAGTGTTTATTCATGATTAAAAGTGAAACCCCTGAGAAAGTTATACGAAGACCTTATCTCAATCTGATAAAAGGCATTTATGGCATACTGCCAATATCATACTAAAAACTGAAAGATTTCCCTGTAAAATCAGGAATAAGACAAGGATGTCCACTGTAACTATTTCTGTTCTAGATAGTACCCAAAGACTAATGGTGCCAGGACCACGAGTCAAGGTAAAAGGGATATGTATAGGGGCTAGGGAGATAGCTCTGTGGCACAAGTGCCTGCCTGCCAAGTGCAAGGTCGTGAGTTTGAACCCCGGTCCCGCCAAAATAAATAAATAAGTAAGTAAGTAAGTAAATAAATAAATAAATAAATAAATAAATGGGATATGTACTATAGGAGAGAGAGAAGGATAATAATTATTATTTGCAGATGCCACAATCTTTTACATAGGATCCCTAAAGAATTCCACCAGAGACAAGGTAACCAAATTCAGCAGTGTAGCAGTATACTAAATCAGTCCACAAAAATCTGTTGCTTTCCTATACCCCAGTAATGAACTCCTTGAGAAAGAAATTAGGAAAATAATCTCATCCTCAGTAATATCAAGAAAAGTTAAATAATGTACTTAGGAATTAACCTAATTGGGGCCTGTCGGGATGGCTCAGTGGTCTGAAGCACCTGCTTGGGAAAGCTTAGGTGGCTTCAGGGACTGTGGTTCGATCCCCAGTACCACATGCTGCGCCAGCCCTGCCCTCAGGGCAGGCTGAGCCGGCCATAAAAATAAATAAACAAACAAAAGTTCTGAAACAAAAAAATAAATAAAATTTTTTTTAAATCTAAAAAAAAAAAAAAAAGGAATTAACCTAATCAAGGAAGTGAAAGACTTCTACAATTAAAATATAAGTACTGTGAAAAAGGAAATTAAAGAGGACATCATAAAATAAAAATAGAAAGTTTAAACAACAAACACAGAAAGATATCTTCCATTCTGGATAGGCAGAACCAATATAGCCAAAACAGCCACACTCCCAAGACTGATATACATAGTTAATACAATCCCAGTCAAAATAGCAGCATAATGAAATACCTTCATAGAACTAGAGAAAGCAATCCTAAAATTTATATTGTATCAAAAGAGACCCAGAGTAGCAAAAAATCCTGAGCAATAAGAGCACAGCAGGAGGCATTACAATCCTGGATTTTAGGTTATATTACAATGATCAAATTGCATCGTGCGGGACCTGGCAGGATGGCTCAGTGGTCTAAAGTGCCTGCTTAGGAAAGCTTAGGCGGCTGCAGGGACCATGGTTTGATCCCCAGCACCACATGCTGTGCCAGCCCTGCCCTCAGGGTAGGCTGAGCCGGCCATAAAAATAAACAAACAAACAAACAAAAGTTCTGAAACAAGAAAAAAACATAAAATAAAAAATACAATTCTTAAAAAAAAATTGCATGGTGCTAGCACAAAAACACACTTGTGACAGTAGAAAAGACTAAAGGATGCAGATGCAGCCACAGCACATTGAGCCATTTGATCATCAACAAAAGGGTCAAAATCATACATGGGAGAAGAAAAGATAGCCTTTTAAACAAATGATGCTGGGAAAGCTTGATATTCACAGGCAAAGACTGACTCTAGACCCATAATCTCTTGCAGTAGTATGCTAAAATAAAAAATAGAGTGACAGGGGGCCCGGTGGGATGGCTCAGTGATCTAAAGTGCCTACTTGGGGAAGCTTGGGCGGCTTCAGGGACCGAGGTTCGATCCCCAGCACCACATGCTGTGCCAGCCCTGCCCTTGGGGCGGGCTAAGCTGGCCATTAAAAAATGAGTGAATAAACAAACAAAGGTTCTGAAGCAAGAAAAAAAAAATCTTAAAAAAAATAGAGTGACAGTCTTAATAGTAAAACAAATACATCTGCTGCAAGATCAAGTAGGTAAAGCTTTTGAAGAAATAGGTATAATTAAAGACTTTCTGAACAGAAACCACTTGCACAAGAAATAATCAACAAAATAGATCACATCAAGTTAAAAAGCTTTTATACTACAAAAGAAACAACCAACAGATTGAAGAGACAATCTATAGAATGGGAAAACATTTTATCAGCTATTCTTTAGACAGAGGAGTAATAGCTAAAATTCAAAAGAATTAAAACAGATTGGACCCTCACATAAAAATGCAATAAATAAGAGGACAACAAAGATAAATAGATACCTCTCAGAAGAAGTCCAAATATCCAGTGAAGTGCTGAGACATAGCTCAGTAGCACAGCACTTGTCTAGCAAGCACATATCCTGGTTTGTTTGTTTTTTTAAAAAATTGTATTTAGTACAGTACCTCACTACACAGATCAGACTTGTAGAGATTCTCCTGTTTTTAGCCTCCCAAGTGCTGGGATTACAGACACGTGCCTCAGTTTGATTCTCTGTACCTTGCGCCACCCCCCAAAAAAACCCACAAATAAACCCTACAAGTAACCAAATGTACAATGAATACATGAGAAAAAAATTTCAGCATCTCTGGCCATTAGAAAAATGCAGATTAAAACAACACCAAGGTTCCATCTTACTCCAGAAAGAGTGACTATCATCAAGAAGTCACATAACAGCAACTGCTAACGAAGCTACAGAGAAAAAGGACCTCTTCTACACGGGTGATAAAGAAGTAAACTAATACAGCCACTGTGGAAATAAGCATGAAAATTCCTCAAAAAGCTCAAACTAGAAAACTCTGTTAGCTCCAGCTATTTCCCTTTCAGGTATCTTCCTTAAAGAGTTACAGACACCATTTTACAGTGTCTACATGCATGCTCATGTATATAGCAACACAATTTGTAATAGCTAAATCTTGAGAGTACCTTCTATGTTAATCAGTAGATGAATGGATAAAGACAGTGTGGTGTTTATATACATTGGAGTACTATTTTCCTACAAAGAATAAACTCAATTCATTTATACAAAATGAATGTACTTTAAGACTGTGATGTTAAATGAAATCAGACATACAAGCTCAAATGTTACAGGGTTTCTCTTATGTGAGAAACTGAAATATTAAAGAACAAAATAAAAGCTAGATAATGATAGAAATTAGGAAGGTAGGTCTTTTGTAAATAAGAAATAGACTAAGTCATGGAGGGACATAAAGGTATGTTATGTACATGTACTAGGTTTACACAAAGAATGTGACCAATATGTACCTCAGAAATACTAATGAAAGGTAAAAATTGGAAAAAAGAAAAAGAATTTACTTCCTGGAGGAGGGAACTTACAGTCAACAGGAGACTATTGCAATAGTTTTAAATTACCCTTAAAAGTGACCTGTTTTGAATGGATCTTAACTTCTATAGGGCCTAGGTTATAACTAGTGTTTCTTATACTCTTGTATGACTTTAAAATCTTGAGTTTGTGTAACTCCATGAGTCCTCTTCCTATTTCCCTAGGAATAAATGTTGCTATACTTTTAAGATATTGTGGCACCTGGCCATTTACTATAGACTCCTTGTCTTCAGGCTTTGAGTATGCCATGGTCTTTGTTTGCCAAGTCTGTCAATGTCACTTTTCCCCATTGGGCTTGGAAAGTTGCTGTGTGCATGTGACTGCAGACAGGATCCAGGGAGATCAGGTGGGCTCTGGGCTTGGTGGTTCTATGACCTGGGGTCACTGACACCCTGTTTATGTTATGGTAATAGCCCTAGAGAGTTGGAGTTGCCTTGTTTTTGTTTTCTGCGATGCTGCAAGGCAGCCTGTGGGAAAATGGGAAGATTTGGAGTCACTGCAGATCTGGCCCCAGAGGGAGTTGAATTAATGTGCACAGCTCAGTCTGAGAAAGTGAAGTCAGTGTAGTTTACTCCCTTGTTCCAGTGCCTCGCCCACTGCTAATGTGTTTACATTTGAGCTTTTGCCAAAACTCCTTGGCTTTTTAAAAAGAGAGAGTTCATATAGGGAGAAAGGTTAAGGCAGAAAGGGCTCTGTTAGAAACTTTCTCATCTTTGTTTTTATTATAGCTTTCATTGCAGATGCTGTGAGCACAAAACACTTCTAAGAAATTATTTTTGTTAACCAAATAGGGACCCGATGTGCTCTGTGTCAGGAGGCTGGCATGACTCTGAAGGTAGCTGAATTTATTATGTGGTCTAGTCTGTTCAGATTGCCTTAACAGAATACCAAAGGCTGGGTAGATGGGCTGATATCAAAGTAAAAGCTGCTCCAGTTCCTCTTGAGTGGTCTCTGGCTTTGATTCTTCTTGTGTCTCCATGTGGCTAAAGATGAAGTACAGAGAAGAGAGAGTTGAGAGAGAGGGATGGGGTTGTAAGAGTGGGACAGAGAGAGACAGAGAGAGAGATAGGCAGACAGAGAGAGACAGACAGACAGAGAGATACACAGAGAGAGACAGAGATGGAGACAGAGACTGAGACAGAGTGAGAGACCTGTCCCATCAAATGGGGTTTATTTTCATGATTTAACTAAAATGAAACCTGATCTACCCATCTAATTACCTTTCTATCTACCTATCTAAACCTGATCTACCCTCTAAACCTAATTACTGCCTTTCAGAGTTTCTACTTTTCAGATATTATCACCTTGAGGGAGAGGATTTAGATCTTTAACTTGTGAAGTGTGGGGGAATACACTTAGCCCATAACTGAATATAGGTGAGGGAGAGTTGATTGTGTAGCATCTGTTGGTGTCTCCTTATCACAGTTGACATATCAGATTTGTGTTTTCTCACCTTTCTTTGTAGCTGGGATGGTCAAATGACACTGTTGTGACCAGCGAAGCAGAGTCAACCACAGGATGTTGGGAGTGCTTTGCCTCTAGCGGGGAGAGCTAGTGGGGGCCTTCCTTGCCTCTCCTTCCTCCTGTGTGCACAGGGTGGGACACTGGGGAGAGCCCACATCTCTCAGAGAACAACCAACCTCTGCAGTAACTTTCTAATGTCAACATCCTTGTATGAACTGAAAAGGAGCCCCAGTGACTTCAACTACTTGTAGTCAGTGTTGCTGATGCCCAAAGCATCCTCCCTGATGTGGTCTACAAGGAACTCACCCTTCTCCTGGACCTGGCAAGGTGTCCAGTCTAATAAGATCTTGCCTCTGAGGAAGCCCTACCCCCAGGGTGTCCATGTCACAGTGTGGCTCATATGGTATTTACATGTGAGCTCACATTGGTGCTCCGGATAGGAGACCTTGAATGTCAGGGACCTTTTTTATTTCTAGATTTTCAGAGTCTGTCTCATGGTCCATCAGAACCATTCACTGGAAAATATAATGAATGTTGAAGTAAGTGAGCAGGCCCTGGATGCTAGTCTTGCTGACAGTTGTGGTCTTCCTGTCTTACATTTGGTGTCCTCCATAATGAAGTGGTGGTTGTTCTTAGAAAGCTCATAAGGTGGCCTAAAGAGAAGTAAATGGGAAAACAGGCTTTAATTAAAGGTGGCTGGGCTGGGTAAATAGCTAGCTGTTCATGAAAGCTTAGTTATAGACAAATAGTTCCCCAGAGACCAAGATGGAGACAAGACCCAGTCCTCATACTAATTTCTCACTGTGGAAACAGATATCAAAGAAGAATCAGCATATTTTCTTTAAATTATGAAACATTTTAATCATGTAGGAAAACAGATATTGCCATCATTTCTGGCATGAAGTTTCTTTTTTCATTTTAAGAGTTGAAAATGAAGTCTTCTAGACAGCCACTTCTGCATTGCATTTCAGAAATAATACAGTAAGTTAAGTGGTTGGGAGTCAGATATAATGTTCTTTAAAAAAAACTATTGGGCTAAAATGCAAACATTTAAGATGGAAAGTTGTAAGATGATAATATTACTGGCTGCCATTTTACTTGTAAGGAAACAGACCCAAAGAAGAGGTAAATAAAATTTGGACATTTTATTTAAGGTTCTTTCCCCTCTACTGTGTTACTAGTAACTTAATAAGATCAAACTGCTGAATCCCCTAAGCTCCAAACTGCCATAAACATACTTGTGGTCATAGAGATGTTGGCTCTATGTTGTGTATGTCATCAGGCCAATGTGCCCAGGACCATGGGATTGTCCTGGACATGCACTGGCCCAGTGCTTGTGCTGAGTAATTTGAGAGGGGACTAGGGAGGTGGAGCAGCCTCTGGGTTGGATATGGTCAGGGATGAGTCTACTTAGTTATTGGATATCTTGACATTTTTTTCTAGTTAGCATGATATTAAAATGGGGTTACAATTTGATGGACCTTGTCAGATATGAAAATTACATGTTTTGTTATATAGGTCTTGCTTTAACTTAACTACCCAGCACAAAAGTTTAACCACAAGGCATAAAGAGTAAAGCCAGATTAGTATGCTGAGCGGTAAAGGGCTCAATCATCAGCTTCTGACATTGCCAGTTCTGCCGATAACCCACTACTATTATAGAATATTGCTCTATGTATGCAACTACTTTCTCTTAGTTCAATGAGAAGAAATATTTGTACCAATAGTGTTTAGAAAAGCTATCATGTCTGCATCTTGTACTCTGAACAACTACTATGAAGACAACAATATGCATTGTATCAAAAGAAGAATTTGCCCCTTCCCCCAAAAATGGGGTTGCAGTGATGATTTAGGTGTCACACATTAGTGAGAAAGAGGGATGTTCAGGAATTTTACTGTGGAAATGTTGATTGCCTGTGTCCTGTTCCAAGCCTTCTTCAGGGTATGATAATGTGTTGGGGCTGGTTGTCAGTAGTTTGGTCCTTCCTTCTCTGACTGGTCAGTGGGACTGATTGTCAGTTTTTTAGCAAGTTATTTAATTTTGTATTGAATACTGATGCTTAGGGGAGGGAATGTTTGAACAGGAGAAAGATATGATGGTAAGTAGAATCTGAAGAGGATTTCTGAAGTACCTGGGAATGAATAGTCACTGTTTCCTTTTAACATTGTCATAGCTCATTGGCAGTATCTCAAGCAAAAGAAAGGAATGAGTGAAAGAGAAAGAAAAATCATAATGACTTTGTACATTTTGGCAGGCTATAGAAGTAGATAAAACTGTGATATTGTCATTAAAGTACTTTGGAAATTTAACGCTTTTTTTAGTCTTCAAAGATTTCATACAGTTATTGATTTAAGATAATGGTGGTATCAGTCATGATGCCAAAAATATGCTCCAAATTCTGGAAAATGTAAAAAATCAATTTAGAAAACTTGTGAGCTGTTAGAAATGAAAGAGATCAGGTGGTAAAGCTTGGGCCAGGGCTGGATCTTGGTCCTCATGCAGGCCTTCCCACCCTCTCTATGAATTTAGTCATTTCATCTTGCTAGGTGTTTTAATTACTTTTCTCTCAGTGCTGAGACAAAATACCCAATAGCCAAAATTAAAGGGGGGGGGGATGTTTATTAGCTCACAGTATGCAAAGGTCTCAGTCCATAATCAGCTGGCTCCAAGACAGGGTGGCTTGGCAGAGGGCCATTGCAGAGGAGAAACAGTTTATGTGACAGAGAACAGCAAAAGCAAGCAAGCTAGTAACATTAATCAGTTCCATGGATCAGTTCCAGTGTCACACTCTAGATCTAACCACCTCTGAAAAATCCCCTCCTATTACTGCATGTAGGGGACATTGAGGGGACATTTATATATGAGCCATAATACTGGGCCTCAGTTTCCTTTTCTGTAACAAGGAGGAAGTTCAGTGAATAGTCTGCTGCTTCTAAAGTTCCTGTCATTAAGTCCTTTTGAAGATAGAATCTCTTCCTTTGAACATGTTAATTGGTCATTTGGGCTCAGTCATGAATTTTATGTTATTAGTATTCAGATCTGGAAGACAGGAATATTAGAAGTTTTAAAAGCTGCTTCATGGGGCTGGGGAGATAGCTCTGTGGCACAAGTGCCTGTCTGGCAAGTGCAAGGTCATGAGTTCGAACCCCGGTCCTGCAAAAAATAAAAAAAAAGAAAAGAAAAAGCTGCTCCAGGGGCTGGGGTGATAGCTCAGTAGAATAAGCACTTGCCTGGCAAGCACAAGAACCTGAGTTCAAGCCCCAGTTCCACTAAATGAATGAATGAATGAATGAATGAATGAATGAATGAAAGAAAGCTGCTCCAGCAAGAAGTTTTTTCTGGTCAGTGTAGTTTCCTTCCTGTCAGTAATGAATAGGCCTAAATCAGCCATCTTCTCAGTCCATCCCCTTTGTAATTTCCTGAAAAGAATGACTGAGGTGTTTCCTCCTCTGAACATGACATACAGTGAAAGAAGACTTCTTTATTCAGGAATTTGCAACTTAGAAATGAAGTGTGATAATCCTTTTTCTTTTTGCAATTTTGAATCCCATGAATGCAAGATAGCACAATATAAATATTTAAGCATTGTATTATGTGTAAAATTTGAAGTAATACAGAAACCAAAAGAGTTAAAGAAATTGAACAGAGTCTGTGTAATTTCAAAGAGGATAGAACAAATGGCTTGTAAACTCCTAGGTTCAGATGAATTTAGCGTCTCCTTCAAAGGTTGTGTGGCACAAATTATACAGATTAGAAAACATTCATTGCTGGGCACATCCCTGGAGGTTCTGATTCATGATCTTTCAGCACCTTTGCATGTAACAAATTCTACAGTAATGATCTTGCTGCTGGCTTTGAGACACTTTGAAGATCTCTGCTGTGCTTTTGTATACACAAATGTGCACATAGACAGTTATTTTACAAAACAAAGGGTGTATTTTTTGGAACCTGGTGTCTTTCACCTATTTAATGTAACATGAATATTTCTCCTTTTGTTTTTAATACTGTATTTTATTCTCATTATATTCTGTTTTATATATCCAAGTAGTTTTCCATTTTTTCACCATTATAGTTCATGTTACAATAAATATTATTAGTGTATGTTTTGGTCTTTGTCTCTTATCTCTTTGGCTACATTCCCAGGAGTGGAATTGTAACATGTAGCCCTTGGAGCATAAGACTAATTTTGTCATCAAGGTGCATAAACTTGGGTCTGTCATACCCGTGCTTATTCTTTAGAATATTTCTATTGATGAATTAAACACTGAGTACTTAACAGGAAAAATATAAAAATAAATTATTGAGTTTTAATATAAGGTATTTATAAAAATCATAATCATTTTCAACATAGATTGGTTTGTGGTATATAAAGTATTTAAAAAAGAAATGTCATATGAATAACAATGAAAATACCAATAATACTCTACCAAAAAATGATTTTAACTTCAGTTATCATACAGTAGTCTGCACACATGACTACAGCACATTTACACTGATAGCACACATTTTTTGCTTTCCAGGCCTTCTTGCAGGACACACTTGACATTTCAGTAGTGTTACTGTTCTGTCAGGAGGTCCTTATTATATTATATAGTTATCTAAATTGAAAGAATACTGAATCTTCACATCTAAAAGGGCATATATTTTTATGCCATATTTTAACCCATCACTTTTCCATAAGTCTTTACATTCTTGCATTCACCATGAGAAGTCTCTGTTAAGTATATAACATACCTATGAATGCTTTTGGTTCAACTAGGGAGTTGACAAAATAAATACATTTTTAGTATAACTATGATGCATATATAATTATTTACTTGCATTTCACAGTGTCTCGTAGCATTTTGTCTGTTAGAATTTCCAACACGCAGCGGTGATGCTGACTCTGTCCAGTACATTTCACCCCTGTCGAGACCTTCACTATGTTTTCAGACATACTTCTAACATTGAATCCTTCTGTTCTATTTAGTTGCATGGTCATTTTGCAACATTTTGATGAGGCAAACATATAGTCACATTGCTGTTTTATTAGTCATCTGAATCAAGGAGATCTGCATTCCCTGTGTGTGTCAGTCTTACTCCATTCCTCTGTCACAGGAACTTTGTTTCACATGGCTTGTGTCAAAGTCATCATCCTCATCACCAACTACTACACCACTCTTCTATTATGAAAGCTTGTGGTTTACCATAATGGATCATCTTCATCCATGCATGAGTAATCTGATGATTCACTGTTGACCTCCAGAACTTGCACATCTGATTTTTCATGTGCCATTATACTAAACTTGTCTACTTCTTCCAGAAAAATCAAGAGAAAACTTTTATTTTTATTTTTATTTTTTTAATTTTTTATTTTTTTTTAAACTTTTATTTTTTAATAAAACAAATCCTAGAGTGGTATGACTCTCTGTACCCTCTGTGAAACATATGCAAATCCAGTTAGAACGTAAAGGTGAGTCCAAATCTCATTTTTACACCTTTGCACTTGTGCACACTCCCTGCAGGTCATCATTACCAAGTGAGTAAATACATAGATTATTTGCTGTATCCCTCAGGGAGAGGTACTGAGATGCACAGGCAGCTACTATAATGCTAAAGTATGAACTTACAGTATACAAGTAAGGGATAGGCCCACTGGATCCAGGCCTATGCCTCTAAGTTTTAAGCATGTGTACATGTTAAAACCTTTTGGCACACACTGCCAACAAATTATATAGACAGGAAGCAAAAAAAGCTTCTAACAAATGGTCTAAGAGAACAGAATGTAAAGGGATAAGAAAAAAATATTTTGTCCTTATGTTAATAACTTTTTCATGTGTCCTTGGATCTTGATAGTGGTAGGTAAGAATATGCATGGATTTACAGAGAAGGTAAAAAATGTCAGGAAAAACTAGGGGAAGAAGAAATGGGGCTAATTTTAGGGTAGTTCTTAGGACTCGTGTGTCATTATTTGGTACATGCTGACTGATGTAGGTAATTTTACACAAAGACAACTGAACATTGCTTTTACTTTTACCTTTCATATATGGTGGATATGTATCATTGCTAGTAAGGTCAAGGGTCTGGACTTAAAATACTAGGCTTCTTGTTTATGATATTTAATAATCTTCTGGATTTGGCGTTTTGGTTTAGTAAAGTCAAGTCTACAGTCTGACCCTGGGTAAGATTCTCCATCCCTGGGCAGAGTAGTAGTTGAGACTTTTCTAGGGGGACTCGTGTTGGGGGTACACTGAGAGAGGAACTCAGCATCCATGCTCAGAGACTCCTCAGGTGGGCTTCCTGCAGAAAAGGGAGGGAGAGCTTCCAGAAAATGAGGAGGGGGTAGGAGTGAAGGAGTGGGGATGTATGTGGAGTCTCAGGGGAGCACCCTCTGCATGCTCATCTGACCATAGCAGTGAAGCCATTGTGTTGCTGCCTTTGGTCATAAGCCCAAGTGGTAGAGATGAACAGACATGCTGAGCTCCTCTCAACTACCACAACTTTTAAATTATAAGACATTTCAGACCATCAGGCCCCTGTATGTGATACAGCTAAGACAATTTCAAATGAGTTTGACTCTATATTCTGTTTTGTTTTAAATGTCTAGAAACCACCTTTTAGTTGGCCTTGGAATAAAGTTGGTGGCTTCTTGTTTCCTTTTTTTTTTTTTTTTTGGAAGAGCTGAGATTTTGAGAATTGAGGTACCTGAGGGGCAGAAGTAAAGCAGAGAGACTGGGTAGCTGCAGTCATCTAACCTACAGCAGTGACTGATTTAAGGTTCTCCACACTGCTTCTGTGCCCAGGACCTCACTTCTGTGCCTCTCCAGGGAGGCCAAGCTCTACTGCACATGCCTTCTTGTGTGGTTCCTTTAGGCCTCAGAACAACTTAATACAAAGATTTTTTTTTTTAAGTTCAGGACAAGCCCAGTACCAAGGCCCTGGGTTCTATCCCCAGCATTATGAGACAACAACAAAACAGTGAGGTTTTTGTAGTGTGCCTAGATTTTCATGGGCCCAGGGAGGGAATTCCAATAAGGCAGAAATTGGGATGACAGGAAGATAGAGATATGCATGGGATTTGTACATACTGCTTGACTAGAGTAGAAGGTTGGTACTGGAGGGCAGGAGATGAAAGTTTGAAAGGTAGCTATGTATCTGACTAGAGGAAGTTGAAAGGGATGCCACACATTCAAACATTTTATGCTAAGACATCAGTGGTGCTTTGTGTGGTAGCCTGTTGATCTGATTAAAGTAGGTCAGTCCCTGGATTTGGCTGAGGGTTCAGCAAGATTAGGAGGAGAAATGGAATCCAGTAAGGGTCTGGTTTCACAGTTCTAAGAATGAGGAAGAAGATGGGAACTAGGATTCTAGCAGTGACAGGAGAATGGTTTCAAATATACTTGTCAAAAAGAGTCCAAGGTTGGTTTGTTCCACACCAAAGGTGTGAGATCAGATATTGTCAGAGATAACTTAGGTTTGAAGATAACTTAGGTGATGAGGCTTTGGAAAAAAAAAAAAAAAAAAAAAGGGCTTTAGGGGCTGGGGAAATAGCTCAGTAGAAAAGTGCTTGCCTGACAAGCCTAAGCACCTGAGTTCAATCCCCTGTCCCACCAAAAAAATAAAAGGGGCTTTAGGGGAACAGGAGATGTTTCTCATAGTGGGAAGATGGTGTGCATAGTGTCATGTCTGCTGCTTTTGACAAACAGTAGCTTCAGCCTAGGATGATTGCACTGTAGTGTCAGTGTCCCAGTGGGGTCAGGGTCTAGCCTGTCCTGTTGGGGTCCTGTGCAGACAGTGAATGGTACATACATGGCCTCTCAGTAGATAGCATGGGGCCTCACAGGATGAGAGTCACGTTGCTCTTCACAACAAGTTGTAAACCTGCTCCAGGGCAGAGGCAAAGCAGGGGCAGAGTTAGTGCCTCATGCTGTGTCCCCCGGACACGACTGAGAAGAAGCAGTCTGGGTTTGGCTTTCTGCCAGGACAGGGGTGTTATAGTTGGCCAAGGACTTCTGAAGCATTTTAGTCACCTGTTGAAGTCTTTGCAGTTCCTCTCTTGACTCGGATCTTTCATAGCTATACTGACTTTGTATTAGTTTTATTCTTAGAGACTTTTATATCCTAGACTATTATTTTCATTATCTCACATTTTGTCTTGAAGCTTTCCTGTATCATTTGGATATCTAGCTTTCTCGTAAAACTGGATTCAGTAACTGCTTCCTTTTCCACCTCCACTGTGTCTTTATGATGTAATTGGATTCTCTAGGAGATGACATTTCAGCAAAATGATTCCCTTCAGCTAGAAGGGAGAAGGAATTTGATTGCTGGAATAATTTGGTAGTTTTCATGGAAAGTAACCCCATGTTTTGAGCTCAGCATCAGTCTTCGGAGCAGGCTGCAGAAGGGTCTCCATTGCAAGTTTGGGGTAGAGCTCTCTGTGTTCTTGCTTCTTTCACTCTCCTTCTTGCACAGCTGCTGCGTGAGTGTGAACAAACTTTAGTGGATGCAAATATAAATGCATTAATAGTACAGGAACTCAATTTTATTGAAGTAGCATGATAAGCTTCCTGTCCGATGCCAGCATGGAAATGTGAAAGTGTGAACTATTACATTGCACTTTAGGACATTTTCATTATCTGTCCCTAGTTCACTAAATATTTGGCAAAATATGCTCGTGAAGGGCTCTCCCCCTTTCTTTGTTTTTGAATTTTTGGTGGAGTTCTAACCACGTTTGTGGTTGGTTTGTTCAGAGTCCATAAGAAATGTGGGAGGTTGAGTAATTTGTAAACATTAACCAGGTTTATTTGATTTTGAGGCATTAAAGGAGATATTATGTTTCCATAGAATCCCTCATAGCTATACAAGTACTGTGTGCCTAGGGTAGTTACTCACAACAGATTGCTGAGAAAATGAAGACAAACAGCCATTAAGTGTTACAGATAAGTAGATTAAAGCTCAGAGGGGGAGATTGCAGAATTTCCCAGGCCTTGCAGGTTCTGGCTCCAAGCTCTACTCTGTGCACTGTGGTTTTGTCTATTAGAAATTTTCTTTTCACTCCTTCCCTTTCTCCTTCCCTGTTCTCCTCTGTCGTCCACTCTAGAAAAATGAGGAGGCCAGATTGGGTCCACCCATTAAAGTATGTCCATCTAAACTAGTAGACTTGTATAGGGTCATCCATTTTGTTGACACAGTAGTTATGGCGAGTCAGTGACTCAATTTGCTGTGACTGTGTAGCTTCCTGTGTTGAGCATCTGCCACATGTGCAGGTACTGTGTATGGGCATCATATACTGTGTTTTCTATAAGTTATTTCAGTGTGTAGAATAGTTATACAACTGTAGGAGTGTTAGCTCTGATCTTAGCTGAGGAATCAAAATGCACATCAAAATCATGTAACTGGTAAATGACCTAGAATGAATTCTGATTGAGGATTATTGGTCCCCAACTCAGGTCCTCTTTTCTGTTATGGGCTATAATTTATGGACTGAACAGTTTCACATGGTTGGTATAACAATATTATAATAATATAGCAGCAGATAGCAATTTTTAGGTGGTAATGTTATCAGTTATTTAATAAAAAGGAATTTAAAATAACAATTGAGGGGCCCGGTGGGATGGCTCAGTGGTCTAAAGTGCCTGCTTGGGGAAGCTTGGGCAGCTTCAGGGACCTCAGTTCAATCCCCAGCACCACATGCTGTGCCAGCCCTGCCCTTGGGGTGGGCTGAGCCAGCCATAAAAATGAGTGAATAAACAAACAAAGGTTCTGAAACAAGAATAAAAATAATAAATAAAATAAAAAATTCTTAAAATAAAATAAAATAAAATAACAATTCAAGTAACAATTAGCATTTTTATTTTTGGAAGTCCTGGAGATTGAACCCTGGGACTCATGGATGCTGAGCTAGCACTCTATTACTGAGTTACCCTTAGCAAGAATTGCATTTGTTGTCATGCCGGCTCTGCCCCAGGGCATGCTGAGATTGCAAATGAGACTTTGGTTGTGGCACATTCCTGTAATCTCAGTGCTTGGGAGTCTGACAACAGGAGGATCACTATGAGTCTGATCTGTGTAGTGAGACCCTGTAGATGCTGTACTAAAATATCAACCAACCAACCAACAAACAAACAAAAAACTATATTCTTAAACTAACTCCACCTGTTTCTTTAAAAAAAGAAAGAAAAAAGAATTGCATTTGTTTGGGTATAACTTTCCTCTTGGGCTGCCATATCAGTATTATTAGCTAACTTATTTATTGTTACTCATTGCCAGTGACAGCACTAGTAACAGGTAGCATTTATTTAAAGTCTGTTGTATTCTAGGACTTGCATTTTATGTGCATTTCTTATTTATTCTTCATAATGACCAGTGTTTTCTTTTTAACTGATGGACACTGGCCCAAGATCACACTTGCAGTAAGCAGAAGCTCTGGAGTAAAGACACAGTCAGCCTGACTTGAGCTACTGCTCTGGAAACTGATCACCTCACTTGGAGCTCACCCTTGGGCATAGTAAAGTTGGGTGGTGGGAGGAGGGATGCTCACTATCCAGGACAGACACCATGTGCATCCACAGGGAACTGTCTTCCTCATGCTTCTTTGCTTAACAGTACTGAGGGCTGGGGCCCATGTTGCTTGACTCTGGGCTACATAGATGTGGTGGTGCAGCTCTGGACACTCAGGTCTTTGTGCCACCATCGCCACCTATTGGTTGTTCTCACTTTATCTGGCCCAGCCTCTCTTGACTTCCAGGTACTCCTTGTCTTGGCCTCTCCTTCCTTTCCATTTTTGAAATAGGAAATATGTGCTATATTTGAAAATGCATTTTTGGGAGATGAAAGTGATGAAAAAATTAGTTGGATATTTTCCCATGAACATCACTGTTTGGAATTTGTACAAAAGTATATTGAGGGGCTGGGGAGATAGCTCCGAGGCGCAAGTGCCTGCTGGGCAAGTGCAAGGTCGTGAGTTTGAACCCTGGTCCCACAAAAAAAAAAAAAAAAAAAAAAAGGTATATTGGGATCCAATTTGCTGAGAGATTATTGTTGTTCTAAATGAATCGTTGGGAATCTTTAGGGTCACTGCTATGCATCGTGATACTTGGCAAAGTATGACAGAATGACATTTCTGCCCTTATGCAGTGCACTCTGTCAGAATGTCTCTTCAGAGTGTTGGTACATGAGGTTTGTGGTCACAAAGGCTTACTGAGCAGTTTTCAGATATTTGGAGTGCCAAATTCGGTCACTTGTCTTGATCCAAGATTGAATTTTTAGGTTTCTCTCAGACCAGGAAGGTGAGGAATTTATCAGGTGAAGCTATTGCTATGTAGGAGAAATTCTTGTCTTAAGTCATTCTTCTGCCAGTCTGGGAACTCAGGGTGCAGAAGGAGACTGTTTTGGATCCAAGAAGAGCCTACCCCCTTTCAGACTGAGTCAGGGCTGGGGTATGCCAGCCTGTGATCTCGAGCTGTAGTTTCTCAGAGAGTTGTCAGAGGCTACCAGGATCTCTTGGAGACAGCCTGAGAAATAGACTCCCATTAAGGAGGCCTTGGAGTACTTTGAGCTTTCCGTGAGTTGTTGCACCTATTTGGAAGTTTAATTCTTTAGCATTTACTGGTTATAATTCACCTCTAAACTATCTGTATTACAGTGTAAAGGCCGTCTCTACATATTGGTGCATATAGGTATGATTTGAGTTTTAATATTCAGGTAAACACGAAAATTAGCACAATCTCTAAAATCTCATAGGATTAGGTTTTGAATTTTATGTTTGATGTAGAAATGTGCATATATTCTGCCAAAAATATATGTTAGGAAGTCTCAGCTGCAGTGAATTTGTTTTGCTAGTCTAGTTGTGGAAATGTTCAGTATGAATGGCATGCTGTAAGTATTTGTCTAAAATTGAATTCTCTGGGCCCGGCGGGATGGCTTAGTGGTTTCAAGCGCCTGCTTGCGAAAGCTTGGGCGGCTTCAGGGACCGCGGTTCGATCCCCGGCACCACATGCTGCGCCAGCCCTGCCCTTGGGGTGGGCTGAGCCAGCCATAAAAATGAGTGAATAAACAAATAAAGGTTCTGAAACAAGAAAATAAATAAATAAATTAAAAAAAAATAAGATTGAATTCTCTGTTACTATTCAACTGCTCAAACTCTTTCAGGGAGTTCCTCTACTAGCACATGGCATTAAAAGCTTTTATCTGATTTCTTGCTGTACTCCTAGACTCCAAATGGAGCCATTAGAATTTCATTTTGCATGATAATGTGATGAACCATTTTGTGTTTTCCAAATGTACTCTCTGTTCCATCTCCAGTACAGGGGTTTAACCCAGGGTCTTTTCCCTGAGCCACATTCCTAGCCCCTTTTTTATTTTTCATTTTGAGACAGGGTCTTGCTAAGTCACTAGATTGCCTAGGCTGGTCTTGAAGTTGTAATCCTTCTGCCTCAGCCTTCCAGAGTGCTTGTATTACATGATGTGGCACTCCATCTGGGTCAAGAAAGTTCTAATGTTTGTAGCATGGATGAATCATAGAACTGTTGGGTGTTACTCATGAGGTCAGTGGGTCATTCAGCTGAGCTCATGCTTTGGAAAAATCCAAGTCCTAGAGAAGTAGATTTTTTCCTATTTACATTATGACAAATCTTATTTTTGTCATCTATTTCATTTTTTAAAATTTTTTTGATTTATTTATTTATTTATTTATTTATTTATTTATTTTTCTTGTTTCAGAACTTATGTTTGTTTATTTTTATGGCCGGTTCAGCTTGCCCTGAGGGCAGGGCTGGCGCAGCATGTGGTGCCGGGGACCGAACCGTGGTCCCTGCAGCCGCCCAAACTTTCCTAAGCAGGTGCTTTAGACCACTGAGCCATCCTGCCAGGCCCCTTGTCATCTATTTCAAATTATCAATTAGGCATTCTAAAATGAGTATTACAAGCCGGGCGTGGTTGCACACGCCTGTGATCCAGCACTCGGGAGGCTGAGGCAGGAGGATCGATGTGAGTTCGAGACCAGCCTGGGCTACAAAAGTGAGCTCAAGGCCAGCCTGAACTGCATAGGGAGACCCTGTCTCAAAAAAAAAAAAAAAAAAGAAAAAAAAAAGATGAGTATTACAAATATGTGATTCACTTACACAGAACTTTACTCACTTTAAATACTCAGATATACTCAATTTTTAAAAATCTATCTGTCCGTCCATCCGTCTGTCTGTCTGTCCGTCCATCTGTCATCCAGACAGTCCTCTCAGAGCCCCCACACTTCCTGGCATATTGAGTAGAGGCTTTCTCCATAGCTAACCAATCTGTTTACTGGCAGCTTCTCTTCATTTCGATGGTAGTTCTTCCCTGGGTTTTTGCCACATATTTGTGCCCACAGGAGAAATGGTAGTACAACTTCTTTAAATCTTTAGTTTTGCTATACTTGTTGCTTTTTTTTTTTTTTCATTTTAATGAGAAAAAAGACAAAATAGTAATGAAACAGTTTCAAAATAGGTAGTAGGACACTTACTATGATTAATACATTGCATATGATTGTCTTTGTAGTAGTCATTCAGAGGACAAGATGTAGACATGATATCTTGTCTGAACAATATTAGTAAAAACCTGAGGAATAGAATTGTGTATACATGGTTGCCCAGGCCTCTGAATAAAGTATGTAGTAGTTTTGGTAATATAGTTTTGCTAATAATAGCTCCTGTTTATTGAGTATGCTTAATACTTACATTATACAGAGTATTTATACATACATTTTGAGTTAAGAAGGATTTTTTGGGGGGGGGCTTGCTCAGGCTGATTTAAGGGCAGGTCTGGTAGGGCTTGTGGAGCCAGGGATTGAACCCTGGTCCCCTGTGCCTGACTAAATTTACCTGAGCAGGTGTTTAAACAAGTATGCTAGGCCACAGGCCCCCTTATACATACATTTTAATAAGTTCTTATGCTGCTCATTTTAAAAGACAACAAATTGAGGTTCAGGAACATTGGAAATTTGTCTAAGATATCAAGCCAGTTTTATTCCTTCTTCATTGAGCCCTCACTGGTTTTCTTTCATTGACTTGATAACTTAAATTTTTTTCTTTATGGGTCAGTGACTTGGCTATTGTTGTGAATGTGACGAGAATGTTTTTATTTCTAGAAGAGCCGTTACATGTAATAATGATGTCCTTCAAGGTCCTCTTACTTCCAGACTTGTACACTCCATCTTTACCTTGGCTCTGGATTACCTGGTGCTCAATAAGCATACACCCTTGCCCACGACCACCTACGGTGTCACACCAGGCTGTGGTGGATATAAATGCCAGCAGAAGAGCTTCCTTGCTTTCTTACTCAGATTAATGTTTATTAAACAAGTCCAAGGGATCTGAAGAATGTGAAGATAAGGCAGATGATGAGAGAACACAGGTTTTGAGATCAGGGTAGTCACTTTAGTTTTTTCTTAAACTTAAGATTTATACCTATTGCTGAACTATAAGGAGATAAAACATTGATTGTGGGAAAAAGAACAGAAAATTCTGTTGTCCGAGGTAAAAGAAATTAAATTAGTGGCACATTAGGGATAGCTTTGTGGAAGATCTGCCATTCACCTAGTTGACTCTGTGTAGAGCTAGGATGGAGCAGGAAAGAGGCCAGGGTCCCTGCTGAAGGGGCAGTGCTAGTGCAGGTAGCTGCCAGAGGAAGACGGAGACAGACAGCATTCTGGGAGCATTGATGGATAATAACTTCAGGAGTAGAGCAGAAGTGCTGAGATGGAGGGTCCCTTTAGAGCTGTGTTATCTCCTGGGGTGGCATGGGCCTACAGGTTAGCAGAGGGAATAGAAGTGAGCAGGGTCATTGAGATGGTTGTGGCTGTTGCCATGTGCTGTCATGGTTTCAGTGTGGAAAGTCACTGGGAGTGGCCAAACCCAGATCCCACGCAACTCTGCTGTGGGTGCAGAGAGCACACAGAGCTGCCCTGGCTACTTCCTTCCATTGCTACTGAGTCTCCTTTCCCCAGACTTGAGTGCACTCTGCTCTTCAGCAGGAGCTGCTAGGCTCCTGCTGCCCAGTCCCCAGGTAACCCCAGGGCTGTACAGCAGGCTCAGGGTGTGGGCTTCCAGGCCCTGTCCCAGGCCTTGTTTTGAAGGACAAGCCAGCAAAAAGAAAAAAAAGGAAATCTTTGCTCCTGAATTTTCAACAGCACCCTCCTTGCTCCTTTGTCTCTATCTTCCTAGCAGGAGACAGACACAGGCCAATTTAAACCATAGTCTTAGAAATAGACTTCCAAGGAACTGAATCTGTAGAGAAGTCAGAAAAAAATGCTAGTTTGTCATCTTGTTTCAAGATTTCACTTACCAGAGTGCTGCAGTGGCCACTCCTTGTTTGCTCTCCATCTATTCAAATCTGCCCCATTGTGCCCCTGCCCTTCAGAGGGCTCTTCTGTTGAAATGGCGTTTTGGAGCTATCAGTGGTTTAGACCAAGAAACAACTCCTTTTTTGGAAGCATGGAACCTCCTTTGACTACTGATTAACTAGCAGGAAACTGCTGCAGACTCTGTAGACAGTCTTGACCGCCCAGAGGTGTGCACAGTGTCTTTGAGACTTCCATGCTGGGCAGGCATAGCCAGTGGGGCAGACTGGCTGTGAAGGGGTCACTGATGTGCCGCATGCAAGGTTTGCCATTCTCTACTGGGCTAAGGCTGCAGTATTTTCACTTAGGAGAGCAGTGTAGACAGTACCTAAGGAGGTTTGGGAAATTTGTCTGTTCCTTACCATTTGATAACTTTGAGTCTTAGGTGCATAGTGATCTTTCAAGAATTTCAATGATGCAACAGTTCTTAGTTGACTGTTCTTTCAATTTTTATTCTCTTTGTTTTCATATTAAGTTTCAAAAGATGTTGTAAGTTCTTGTGTGCAGCTTATGTGTTTTGGGGGCCAACTTGTATGCTGAGGCCAAGAAGGAGGAAGGCCCTAGGGTTGATACCCATGTGCTCCAGCTTCCCTGTGAACTGGGCAGTGAGACTTGGTGGCAGGAAGTGTCTTTTGTGACCCAAACTCTTGGTGTCCACAGCAGTGACTGAGTCCATCCAGAGGGTTGCTCTGCTCTAGATCCATGCAGCATAGAAGAAAGCAGCTTCTATCTCTTTCTGGGCCCCCAGTCACTTTGTAAGCACTGGGGAAGAGCCCTCCACCTTGTCCACCTGTGTGAGGTCTTGGCAGAGCAGACTCATGGTGACCATCTTACCTTTCTCCTCTCCAGACAGCCTGCCTGAGAACAGTGACCCCAAGGATTCACCCATCATTCCAGGACGCACTATGGCCGAGCCGGACTATGTGGATGCTGACAATCCCGAGCTGATCAGGCCCCAAAAGCTGGTCAACCCGGTTAAAACATCCCGGAATCATCAGGATCTCCACAGAGAGCTGCTGATGAACCAAAAAAGGTAAAGTGCTTTCTCAAGCATAGTTTTGCATTTTGGGATTTTTAAGATAGCTACAGTTAGTTTTAGTTGTGTTCATAGCACTTTAAGGATTATTTTGCTGTTTAACTGTAGCTAGGGCTTCCTCCTACAGGCTTGCCGGCTTGTCTCTCCAGCAGCTGCAGCTGCCACCAGTGCTGTTTCTCTGTCCCCTGTGAAGTAGAAGAATTTCTCTATCTATCTATCTATCTATCTATCTATCTATCTATCTATCTATCTTTCTTTCTTTCTTTCTTTCTTTCTTTCTTTCTTTCTTTCTTTCTTTTTTTGGAAGCAGATACTTTAACTGACCAAATCATAAAAACACCATGGCAGATACCTTAGTTATCCTTCTAATAAGCCTACTGAGGTCTTCACTATTTCCAGCATCTCCATCTTCCACAAAATGGGCGGTCTTTTTCTCTATCCCACCTCGTGGAGATGATAACTTGAATGGGCACAGGAAATTATTTGTCTCTTTGAAGCGTTTTCCAACAGTACAGATCTCATGAATCAGATCTTCCATGCAGATGATGCCGTATTTACCAAGAGATCCAGCAACCAATGAATTATCTGTCAAGGCAATTCACTTCTTATTGATTTTGCCATAGCCACGCTTGTTATTGGTTCATTTACTGACTTCAGGTTTGGGTACCCCCATGCAATATATGGCTTCACAATTCTCAGCATGTTAAGTGAGGCTTTGTTGAGCTTAAAAATGGTGCCATTGAAGATTTGGCAAAGGTGAAGAAGCTTCAAAACACCTTGCAGACCTTTGGGCTCACATTGTTGATACTCCTGATCTGGATGACAAATGCCAGTTTGGGCTCTGCAGGGATAGAAGTTGCCAGCTTTTCTCACCATGTTAGCCATTCGGATCTCAGTTCTGTACATCTGTCTGCACTCCTTATGATAGTGCCTGGCTTTTTCATAGATGTGCTCCTTTCTCCCCTTGCAAAGCATCTTCTGGGAAAACTTCTTTCTCAGGCACTTTATCTTCCACTCTGTGAAATGTCTTTGCTTTTTCTTAAGGGTTTCTGGTACAGCAGGCATGGTTTTTTTTTCTTCTTTGCTGCCCCCTCCATGGTTCCAGCCGGAAAAGAGCGAAGAGTTTATTTCTTAAATCCTTTGAACTTTCTTGCTATGTATAGGGAGATAGATAGCAGGCTCAAATGTAAGTCTTGCTTGTGTTCACACTCGTAAGGGGCAGGGTAGAGTCACTAGAACCTTTTCAGACATAGTGGATAATGCTCTTATGTTTCTGCTGGCTTGCTTTAAAGTAGTAATTTTAAGTTAATGTTATTGTCTTGTGTTTATTAAGTTTCTAGAGGGCAGTAAAACATCTAGCTTGTTTTTTCTGTAAGCCGTGGTTATCCTCTTTGTGCCATGCACACTTAGGGGGCCTAAGGGATGAGGAGGTGGGGGGAGTGCTGAGTTGAACTCTTAAGTGCCATTTAGTTCAAGCTGCCCCTTTTCCCATGAAATATATAGAAAGACTCCAAGTCACAGTAAAGGCTAAAATCAAACCAAATTTTGTAGAATATATGGTCTTTAAATTTTTCTACAAATTATTCTGTAAAAATATAATTAATAGTATGGATATCAGTGCAGAACATAAACATTTGTGTGATTGAGTCTGTTTCCACATTTTATAGCAGAATGCCTTTCTTTCTCCTGTCTGCCTATGTCCGATTCTTTCTTTTTCTTATTTACATAATGAACACCTCAGACAGAGCTACTCTATAAATCTGGGAAAACAGACTTTCATTTAAGTACCATGGTGTAGAAAGGATATGGCAGCAGTGGCACTGTGCTGCACTGGACACGCAGAGCCCTTTCTGTCAGCATGGGAGCCATGTTGCCCCAGCTGTAGAGTAACTGATATTCAGGGGTAATTACAACGTTGGCACTTTGTGATAAATAGCTTTGTTTGGGCACTCAGTCTTTAAAAGGTTCACATCACTGTGACATGAAATTACAGAGAGTAAAAATCTTGGCTCACTTGACCTGCCTTCTAATTTTCACTAAGGCACCCTTCTTGAGATCTATTTCTTCATCTATAAAGTATGATGAAATCAAATGATTCCCATAACATTGATAGCATGAAATCAAAACAACTATGAAACTGCATGCATGGGAGGATCTGTCAGGCCCCTTTGGCTTCTGCTTCCCATGTGCATAACTGGGAAGTTTCTATTGCTTTTACCCCTTTTCCTTGAAAGATTCTAGTCTATCTGGGAGTATGTTTTGAAGGAATAACAAAAAGACAAATTTCAAAGTCAAAAAAAGATGAATATATCCCATTCTGGGTTGAAGGCATAAACAGGTTTTTCAAGGCAAAATCTTAGTTTGGTAGAAGTTTGGTTAGAAATGTACCTGGTTTAGGGTGGAAACTTCTCAAATAATTTCTTTTCTTAGTCTTCATATCTCATGCACTGTAATTTTTAGACAGTGTCAGATTTTTAGTTCTAAACTGTAGTACCAAATAAAGTATATCACACAAAATATGCATGTTTTGTTCAGTATAACCAGTCTTGAGTATTGGTTTGTAGGGTAATGTAAGTTTTTCTTCTCTACTATTTATAAGGGGCCCATACATGTTTTATCTTACCCAGTAATGCAGTGTATTTCTTAGGATTATCCCACCTTGAAATGTGAGATAGGGGAAACTCAGAATAAGTTGAGTAATTTTCTTTAAATCATACAACAATTTTTTTGAATTAAAGAGGGATGGAAATAAACACAGGATAAAAGTAATTTATGGAGATAAATATAGTAGCAATACAAATTAGAAAGTGGAGTGAGGAAGTGAGGGGAAGGAAGAATGAGACCCTTCATAGCAAGCTTCCGCGCAGACTTGACCTTTGCTCTGCAGAGCTGCATATTTGGCTCAAGTTCTGTAGCAGTTGGTTCATTGTTTTTCAAGTTACTCTTTGGAGACTTTAAGATAAAAGCGATCCCTGCTTAGGAGGGCAGATATTCATAGATCTTCTGACTCGGATCCCAGGCTCTTACAGGCATGAATACTTGCTCCTCTTTTAGCTGGGTTTTGGACCTGGCTAAGTTTTGTGTTGGAAGTGTTCAGACATCTCCTTGGTTGCAGTTAGCCACTAGCTCTGAGGGTTAAGGTTTGTTGTCTGGTTCTCACTTTTCATGAGCTTTTTTTTAGCGGAATAAAAAGACTAATTTCAAAAAGCATTTAGAAGTATTAAGTTTTAGTAGTTGAAATCAGTACTGAAAAGGTGTTTAACAAAATAATATTTGCAACATAGGGAGTGTCTATCCTTTTTTTATCTTTCTATTTTTTTTTTTTTTTTGAAAGTTAAAAATGGCTTGATTTTTTATTTCTGGTACCGCTACCACAATTTACAGGGCAATATACCTGATGTAATAAAAAAAAGAAAAAGACAAAGCTAAAACAGGTAAAAGACCTCAGGAATGTACATCTAATTAACATTACATTGCATTAATGAATAGCTGTATTTTTGGCAAACTGTGGCTATGATGGTCCTGAACCAGAAGGGTTTCCTGTTTATGCTGCAGTAACTTTGCTGACTATGGATCATCATTCTTTCTGTGGCAGATTTTTACAGTTCCTCTGATGCATTTTGGATGACTGTCTCAAAGTAACCTGCAGCTTTCCTGACAACTCCTTGCTCTCTCCTGCTAAGAACTAGAGCCCTCTTCTGTTGTTTTTAAAGCCTTCAGCTACCATATCTACCACTTCCACCACCAGATCCATAACCACCACCTTAGGGACTGCCAGAGCTTCTTCCACCAAAACTGTACCCACTTCATGTGTTCATAATTTGACTGCTGTTGTTCACTATAATTTCCAAAATCATTATAGTTCCTACCACCTTGGTTTCTGTGTCCTGGTCTACCACCACAATGCTGTCCTCTACTACTATAAGCAGGACCACCAGCATAGTTTCCACCATCACTTCCAAATCCATTATATCTACCATTACCTTCTCTATAACTACCTCTGCTCCCACCTCCTCCACCACTGTAACTTCCTCTTCCACCAAAGTTACCATCATGGCCAAAATTCCCTCTACCACCTCCAAAGTTTCCTCCATGGCCCATAAAGTTGCCAGATCTATCTCCATGGTCTCTTTGTGATCCAGCAGACTGCATCTCTTGTTTAGAAAGGGCCTTTCTCGGTTCACAGTTACGTCCATTAATAGTGTGTGTGGTATTTCTGAACAACAGTTTTATCAACTGTGTCATTACAAAACAAATCCTGTCTTTTCCTCGCTCTGCCTGTCTTCTATAACTTCTTTGGTTTCATTCTTGCTGTATCTACTGCATCCTCTCTAGAAACAGTTCTCTTTGGTTCTACTACATGCCCATCAACTTTGTGTAGTCAGAAGTTGCTGCATCCACCTCTCTGATACAAGAGTAAGTTACAAAACCAAAGCCTCTGGAGCATTTTGTTTGAGGATCTCTCATTACCACACAATCTGTGAGTGTGCCCCATTTCTCAAATAGTTCTCTTAAACTACCATTGGTACTTTCAAAACTCAGACTGCCGGGGCCCGGCAGGATGGCTCAGTGGTCTAAAGCGCCTGCAGGCTGCTGCAGGGACCGTGGTTCAATCTCCGGCACCACATGCTGCGCCAGGCCTGCCCTCAGGGCGGGCTGAGCCGGCCATACAAATAAATAGACAAATAAAAGTTCTGAAACAGGAAGAAATAAATAAGTAAAATAAAATAAACACAAAAAACAAACAAACAAACAAACAAAAAACAAAACTCAGATTGCCAATAAACAGCTTCCTCAACTGTTCTGGTTCCTTTGGATCATGGCCCTCCATTTTGAGATGGGACTTGCTTCTTCCAACTCCAGTTCAATACTGAGTGTATCCTTTATAAAGAGTAACTTTTTAAGTATGTGAGCCATTTACTTCAACACATCCATAAAATTTGCTCTTTGGCTTATGTACATTTCGAAGTCACTATTCTCTCATTCCCTGCATTTTCAATTGACCTTTTTGAAATGCCTTAGTAGCTTTTTAAAGATACTTATTACCAGATAATAGAGAAAGATGGAGAAGTTTTAGTGATACTAGATAGAAGTATTTATATTTGAATTGAGCAGGTAAAAAATGGCTAAGCCAAAAATGTCAGCTATGCAGGTGAAACCAGAAGATTCCAGAATTAAAGATGAATGAAGGCCTGAACTCCAAATGCATCTATCCTCTCTGCCCTTCCCCCATAAGTATTAGGGAAGGGGAGGTTTGGCTGGGTGGACGTGTTCTGTGATGGTTTGAGCACTTGACCCTCCTCTTGCCACGGCTATCTCATGTGGGAGGCAGCTTCATACACAGGGCTTTAAGTGCAGTTGGTGTCAGGTGGCGGTAGTAAGTGGGAGGAATGTGGACCTTTCCAGGAGCCCCTCCACTCTCAGTGGTTTGTATATCACGAGAAACATTCCTCTCAAGATTGCACATTTCACACACTGGTGGTGGGAATTGAAATTGCTTAAGTGTTTTAGAGGCCACCTTGGCAGTACTCATCAAAATTCGATGTGCACAGATGCCCCGCCAGCATCCCAGCTTCTGTGGATCTAGCTGGCAGATGTTCTGGTGTCAAGAGAAAGATGTAAATGTACACAGAGGCTTACCACCTTCTTGTTTTTAGGGGTAAATGGTTAGAGGCATGGGCCTTTCAATAAGGAAGGAGCAACATCACAGGCTTTCTGCACTCTGAGGTGTTAAGCAGATGTGAAACAGAGGAGCATGGACCAAACTTCATTATCGTAGGGTGTGGACCCTCTACCAGGACCATCACTGTGCAGAATGCACTGTATATTCATCATTCATATTTCTTAATTTTACATATATGACTTTATTTTTATCACAAAGGGTATCTATGCCAGAATGTTTAAGATTGACTTGGCCCACTTCTGTAGCTGCAGGTGGCTTCCTGATTATGAAGCAGGCTTGGGAATTTCCTGGTTTGGAGAAGTAGGAACTTAATCACCTGTTAGGTATCTGTTAATACATACATTAGAACCAACTGGAGAGAATCCCTTGCTATAGTTATTTGAGTAACCCAGAGAAGCTCATTGCTGTCTGCCGACACTGTCTCTAAGTCTGACTCGCTATGGACTTGTGCTGTCCACGCTTAATTTCCCCAGTGCAGCACAGAGAATTAACTGATCCCCTATGATAAAATATTAACTTAACATACATGATTTCGTCACTGCTACAAGCACAGAATATCCTTCATAGAAGCACCATTTTCTTGAATTTTATATTCCTAAATATTTTATCTTACTGTTGCTATTGTATGAAATTTTTGAGCAGAAAATGAATACTGTGTAGTAGTTAAGCCCATTCATTCACTGCAATGGATTATCAGCTTAGTGTGTCATAAATCAAAAGTATGTGGCTTTTGCATTATCCAGGAAAATTTAATAGTTGAAGTTAATTTTGCCAGTGAAATATAGAGAAGGAAAAATATTTGATATTTAAATTATTCAAATAGCTAAGTTCTTATTTCTAGAATTTGCTTCCCTGAATTCTGTATATAGTGCTGTACTGAGTAATTTAATATACATGAAACTGAGGTCTTTATCCAGATTATCTGAAAACAAACTTCCCTGTGGCTAACAGCCCCTTTAACTGCAGTTAGAGTACTTATTCATAGTTTTTATTGTGCTGATCAAAGTTTTAATTTCCATGCTGTTTTGTCCGTACTTTTGTCCCTTTTTATAGTCTTGTTAACTGCAAGCAAACTATAATTAAATCATAAAAGTCACTGCCCTCCTTGTGTCACTGGAAACTTGGCCAAATTTCTTTTTAACCAAAAATTCTGCTATAGAACATCGGAAACATTATTCTGATACTCTACTTTTATCATCAGTGGGATTTATGCTTTGAAATCAATTTTAGTCATGAGTTTTAAAAACCATCTAGAAAGAAGTATTAGAATTTAAAACAATTCTGTATTACTGAGGAAATATGGAGATTAATTTAAAGAAGGGTTCATGTGACCTTGAAAGGAGCTGAGATAGATGTGATTGAATTTCTTGTGAGCAGAACACAAATCGTGGAAATTGCTATTTGGTTTAACAGTTGTTGAGCTTTCTCCTGGTCAATGAGTCATGTGTGTCAGTTGGCATAGCTGAGAGAACTGCTAATGACATGTATCCCTAGTAGTGCAGGCAAGGGGAGGTGCAGTCGCGTGGGAGTGTGGTGTGGTAGTGCCCCTGGCCTCCATGTATGTGCACAGTCCCCGCTCACAACCGATGCTACTTGGGGTCCAGAGTGCGGTTGTCCATCCTAGGGTTCTTTCTTTCTTTTTTTTTTTTTTCTTTCTTTCTTTTTTTCTTTCCCTTCCTTCCTTCCCTCCCTCCCTCTCTTCTTTCTTTCTTCTCCTAGTAAACTTTAGTATCAAGTTAAAATTACGTTCAGCTGATAGAATCTGGGCAGAGTTAATAAATTATGAAAGACAATAAGAAATGCCTGGGAAGGTTTGTCCAGGTTCCTAGAAGGCGCCCCCCCCCACCCAAGAAATGCTAAATAAAATGGCAAGGGGAGTGGATCAAAAGAGAGCCCAGCCTGGCATTCGACACAGGCAGAAATGCTGAGAAAAGTAGAAAACTTCTAGTGCCTTTCCCTTGACTTGCTCTACATACTGTGGGCTGCTGGTGAAGGCTTGTTTCTGTTTTATTCTTCCTGTTGATGAAATGGCCACCCAACTTTTCTCAGAACAGACGACCTTCCCTGAAATCTGACTTCTGTGTTTTTTAAAATTATTTATTCATTTTAATGAGAAAAAATAAAATAGCACTGAAAGTTTCAAAACAAGTTAGTAGTATGGTTACAATAATTATTGCCATTCATATTGTTGTCTTTGTAGTAGTTATTCAGAGGAAAAGGTGCAGGCCTGATATCTTGTCTAAACAATATTAGTACAAACTTTTATTCTCAATAAACTAAGACAAAATAGCTGTATAACTATCCTAACTCTCTTTATGTATATATTTTCAAGTTTCTAATACTAGAAGAAAATATTATACCATGTCTTATAAGTAGATTGTAAGTTAGAGATACATTATGAGTCATAAAACAAAAAGTATAATTGAATAATATTCAGAAAATTAAATATTCATTCATTACAATTAAATTAAATATTTCTAAACAATATTCCAAAATTCAAATCAAATTGTAAATCCAACTTAGAGGCCAGAATGTTGTGTATCATATGTATGAATCTGTAATAAATTTAGACTATTTGCATAGTATTTGAATAGGTGAATATATACAGAGCTGTCAAGTCAGAAAAAGTTTCCAGTAGTAAAGAATTACTAAGAATAAAACATAACATAAATACTGGAGTAGCAAATATATGACCAGAACTTCTAACAGTTTGGGGATAGGATATCACACAAAGTTCTAGTATGTTGTGTACATGGACAGTGTCCATGATGCTTACTGGTGGCCAAGTGTCACTTGTGGGACTGAGCTACTGCTGTTTCCTTGATATCCACCCTGGAGACCCAGACAGAATCATGGCCCATAGGGTACAGGAGAAGTCCATTTGTAGAACATGCTGATGGACATATTCTGCTGCTGTATATAAAACAATAGTTGAAATTTGTATACCTCTTTTTCTCCTGTGCTTAATTATTTACCCTATTTTGTGGATTCTTTCCATTCCCCTTCATGGAGTTGTGGTCATTTTGATCCCTCTCTAGAATATCTTTTAGTAAACTATGCAGGGTTAGCTTTGTCATCATGAAATTCTTTAGTTGTTTTTTGTCCTGGAAGTATTTCACTTCTCCATTGAAGTTGAAAGAGAGTTTTGCAGTATATAGCAGTCTGGACTGGAATTTGTTTTCTTTGCAAGACTTGCAGTACTTTGCTCCATGATCTTCTTGACTTGATGGTTTATAAAGAGAAATATGCCATTATTCTCATGGGTTTTCCTTTAAATGCTATGTTTCTTTTCTCTGGTGGCTTTTAGTATACTGCTCCTGTGCTGAATTTCTTGGATCTTGATTATTACATGTCTGGGTGTGATTTTAACTGGGTTGATGTTATTTGGAGTTCTATATGATTCAGATACTGAATGCCCCCATATCGTTTCCCCATATTTGGGAAGTTTTCTACTATTCTGCCCATTTTCTTTTTATATCGTTCCTATTGACTCCCTTCTCATTGATGCCTATTAGTCTTACATTGTTCATCTTTGCATCATCTTGCAGATGTTGGATTACTTTTTCTTGCATCCTAGTTATTAAGAGATCTTTTCTTACCTCTTCACTACCTGTAATGGTGTCTTTAAGGTCTGAAAGTCTATTCCATGTTTTTTAAATGATGAACTACATCTGAGACAATTTAGGTGGAAAGAGCCCTGGGTTGACAGGAGAAGAGCATCATGTGAGGCTGTGCCCCTTGGGAATGACAGTGTTTTGGTTATAAGAATCCTCTTTCAGATCTGAAAAATGAAGAGTGGCATGAGGTTTCCAGGACTGCTTTGCTGTCTGAATCTCTGTGCCTGCCTATGTCAAGGCTGCATTTAGTGCTTGAGGTCAGAGGCTACATCTTGAGCATCTCACGGCCTCCAGATGGGGCCATTCATGTCCCAAGTATCTCATGTCTGTGGTGGGTACCCTGCTCTGCACCTGT